>VDFB02321509.1:0-60717 GCA_007258455.2 Sequoia sempervirens
TTTAGTGAAACAAGGACATCAATACCTAGGGAAAGGGTATTTTTTAATTTTTTTTTAAATTTTTTACTATTTTTCCACCTCTATAGAATGAGGATCTTGATGTTCAGAGAAAAACCTATGTTTAGTAAAAATTGAAAATTAAATACAATATAAAATGAAAAATATCAAAACTATACTTATTGGAAATCTCGTTTTGAGGGCCACAATATTGCAAAAGATCATTTCTAAATGACGTTATTTAACCTGTCAAAAGGTAAAGTAAACATGTTTTTTTGTCATCTTTTTGATAGGTGTGAAGGAGAATCCATTGCGAGTATGATTTAATACTAGAAGGGTTCTATCCAAGGGGTTTTGATCTAAGGGGGTCTTATCTACCCCTCTTTAATTAAAACCCTTTAGATGGAACCTTTCAAGGCTAAAATCATTAGTTTTTCTAAAAAATGTGATTTCAGGGAAAAATCAACATGTACCAAAAGTGACACACTATTGTGGCAACACCCTTTGAACTTTAATTAAAATAGAAAAACACTTAGTTAACTTAATGAAGAATTCCTAAGTTTAGCTTAAGTGCATGAGAATAAATTAGACTAATAATCAATTAAAAATTAATTAATTATTAGCTAATTCATGATCACTCTAACACCCCCCCTTAAGATGAACTTAGGGAGTAGCTAAAAACCCCAAAAAGAATGCATGATGGGTCTCGATAAATAAGGCCTGGTGAGGTACCAATGTACAAACAAAAGATATCCCATAATTGAAGAAAAGGAGAAAACCACAATGGGAGAAAAATCCTCTCCAAAAGAGAGAAAGGTGAATGAAGAACTAAAAAATCCTCCAAATCAAGGTGTGAAGGTCTAAGAAGGCTCCAACCAAAACAATGTCCCAAAAAAGAAGAGGAACATGTAGAACATCGCTGAAGCATGAAAAAGCTATAGTTTGTTGTCAAAAGATGACTAATATGGTGCTAAAATGAAGAACCTCCTCTGAAACAAATGATGATCAAGATCAAGATAACAAAAATCTGCATGAGTTCCCCAATGACACTACTCGAAGCGAATGAAAAACAAGAAAACATCTGGAAATCAAAGATACAAATATCAGGATCAAGATGACAATAATCTGTATGAGTTCCTACAACAACACTTTCGAATTAGATGGGAAACAAAGGAAAACATATGGAAGTCAAAGATATATAGGTGGTACATGAATCTACATGAGTGACCCCAACGAAACTAATCAACATGCAAGATGCAAGTTAAAAATATAGGTACCAAATAGTTTGTAGAACACTAATCATTAGAGAGACAATAATCTGCATGAGTGTCCCCAACGATAATACTCGAATCATATGGAAAACAAAGGAAAACATCTAGAATTTGAAGATACAAATGACACATGAATCTATATGAGTGACCAAAATGACACTACTCAACATGCAAGATGCAAGTTAAAAATACAAGTACCTAGTAGTCTTTGATCAAATGAAAATGGAAGGTTGCCTCCAAAAATAGGAATGTAAGAATGTCCATATGGTAAATTCTCTAACCAACTCACTGAAATGGATGTAACTAGGCATTGATGTATGTTGCATCTGAAAGTACATAGGAACAAGAACTAGATAGGTAGATCACTCCAACGTGAAACCAAGGAAGCATTAGCACCAACAATAGAACCCCCCCCATAACGTTGAAAAGGGAGAGCCAAGACAGGTATACTAAAATTGTGTGAAACCAAGAAGTGTATGTAGGAGAAACAACTTGTAAGTAAAAGGGTGTGCAAATTAATGTTGCAAGTGTGAAGGTGTTGTCATTGATGTCAACTAGTTGTTGTTGTCATTGATGTCATGGAAGTTGGTTTTTGGTTGTATATGTTGAGGATATTGAGAAAATTGTAATAAAAAAGGTTTGCAGGTATTTAGTGTATGCTCCAGGATGTGTTGTTATGCTAGTGAGGATATGAGATATTGTTCATGATTGTTGGTAGTTGCTATATCTAGAATTTAAGCTTTTGGACTGTTGTACAATGTGAGATATTTCACTAGTATGTGTACTATGCTTCTCAATATGTTTGGCTGCGGTCTAGGAGAAATGTAGTTGCTCTAGATTTCTCTGAATTTTGGTTTCAAGACTTGCAATTCTAAGAATAAGCTGATAAGATCATGTTCAAGTGAAATTTGTTATCTAGAGAGATTGGATCATGTTAAGGATGTGTGTGCTTAATTGTTTTATGTGTTTTGCATGGGTGTTGGTTGACCTTGTGTTAAACACTACTCGTGAAGCGTATTGGGACTTATTTAGGTCCTCATTAAGTATGTGTTTGGGTCACCCTCATTCTAATTCCACCATAGAATGTTTTGGTGCTGACCTAATTTGAATTTGTTAATATAAATGGTGTGTGGCTGACCTTGGATGAGTTTTAGATTGAAGACGGTATAAATATAAGTTGAGATGTTTGTGAATGTAGACACTTAAATAGTCGTGATTGGTATTACGCATTTGAATCTGATTGATTAACATCATTTCCTCTTAAATCACTTCAGACTAACCATTTAATTAAATAATCTATATTGTTTAATTAAATTCATCACTTTCTCCTATTAATCAAATAATTACATTTATTAGATTAATTTAGCATCTTACTAATGTTCATTCCATTTAATTAAATAAATCAAATTATTTAATTAAAACCCCTATGTCCTCTCATTTGATTAAATAAATCCAATTATTTAAACAAATTTCATAAATCCCCCAACTTGCCTAAGATTAATTAATTCTTAATTAATTAACCTTAAGCTACCTCTTAATCCTCATTACCCAATCCTCTAGCTTTAACTTCACCTTGGTTAAATAAATCCATGGTTTATTAACCAATTTTTCATATGAAATTCATTTCTTTTAATTACTAATTAGCCTATTTTTCCTCACAAAGGCATATTCTCAAGGAATATTCCTTCAATAACTCCACTTATTTGACTTTCTTATCCTAATATTAAAGCCTCTTACAAAGGTCTTTAATGCTCTTACAAGATCCACCTTTCTCTTACACAAGACCTTAAATGACCTCTTACATGCCATCTTATCTCTTACAAGGGCATTTACCTCTCTTACATCCTCACCAACATTCTCTTACACCCTCAACCATATTCCTTAAATTCTCTTACATTCCCTTACATTCTCACCTACATGCCTTAACTCATCCGTTCTCCCAAAATGTGCTCACACATGTGTGAGCACATATCCCTATGGCTTTCATTAGCCTTGTGACAAATGTCACAAAGCTATTGATTCCCATCTTAGTCCCACATTTCCCAAATTTACCCATTCTTCAACCCTTCTTTCCTATAAATAAAGGCTTCCTCTATTGAATATGAATCCATCACCTTATGCATTGTTACTCTAATAATTTTCCATTCACATGTACTTGCATCCTTATCATTTTAGCTTGAATGTACCATCTTATTGCATCAACATCATTATTTTTGTATCAAGATCTTGGAGCTTATCAACTTGGGATTGGGAGAGGGCCACTTTCCACATCAAAGTGCCAATCCTCATATGGGATGAGGTTTGAGGTGTTAGAATAGGATTTCATGCTCTCATTTTCTTGTGTTTTAAGCTTTGTTTCATGTTTTTCATTTCTTTACATGCTTAAGAATCTCATAGGGAATGTTAGTTTATGATTGCTAATGTGACTAACCTTGTTTGTTTTGTTTATGATTAGCTAAGTGTAGATTGGAATTCACAGTGAAAGAGGCAAGATAGATGCAAGAAATATGTGAGATAGATGCAAAATAGTGTGTGTGATGCAAGTTTGAGTAGATCAGTGTGAAATTCAAGTGGCAAGTTCCTGGAGGTAGTGAGTTGAAGGTGTACTCTATCATTCAAGCATGTATGCAAGTGTGTGAGCGAATTGAGGTGGAAATCTATGTTGCATTGAGATAGTTTTTTCTCTATAACAATTCTATTCTATCTTCTTTGTAATTATGTGGCAATGACCCCTCCAGGCAGTGAGCCCTTATTGGATAGTGAGCCCTCCAGATAGTGATTCCTGTTTTGGACAAGTAAGTCTTGTCTTGGTAGTGAGCTTTTGTATTCGGTTTTGGAATTCTTTATATTGTGAGATAATCCTCATTGGGTTTTCCATATAAATCTAGTGTTATTGTGTGTATGGTTTTACTTCTTTCAGTTTCTACTTCTGCACTTAATTATTAATCACATTGGCAGAGTAAAGGATTTGTGAATGGTTATTGATCTAACACTAGTAGAATTTGACAAATAAATGACTAGGTGACTAAAAATTTTAGTCACAACAATTAAAAATGACTAAATTCTACTCATTTTTTGTAACATAGTTATAAATGAGTAAATAAATGACTAATTTGGTCATGGGTAAGAAATTATTTAGTTACACAAATGAAAATGACCCAACAGTTGGTCATCGAGTAAAAAATTATTTAGTCACACAAAAAAAAAACCAAATAGTTAGTCACGCATACAAATAAGACAAAATTTTAAAAGAAATTTTAGGAAACATAGGGTAGGAGTGTATTGCATGCACAATTCATTTTTTCATTTAGCCCGAGGCTTGCAAAAAAGTCTCACAATCGACTCCCACCTAATACCTTGTCTTGAGTTCAAGAATCTAAGTGCTCCCCAAATTTTCAGATTTCATTTACTGTGAATAGATTGAAGCAACAACTGTAGGAAGATTGGTTTTGGTTCACGCCATTTATATAAATTTCTTTTGTGGTAGGGATACTTTTATTTCCTATTTTCTATCATTTCATATTTTATTTACTATGAATAGATTGAAGCAACAACTATATGAAGATTGGATTTGGTTCACATCATTTATATAAATTTATATTGTGATAGGGTTTTTGTACTTTTATTGCCTATTTTTTATCATTGACATCTTCGACAACACGACACAATTTGTGCAGAAGTTTGAGGTGAGGCACATGGTGTCAGTGAATTTTATTTTTTGGAATCTTTACGTTGTTGAATCATTTTGTTATGTTTTATTTCAACACAATTATGGACTTGAGTTTCCTGCAATGATTGCATTTCAATTAACCATAGAGCTCACGCTTGCCCTAAATCCTATTACAACCAATCCAGCTAAGGTTTAAAACATTTATTTAGAAAATCATACCCCTTAGTGTTGTCCCATTTAATTTGGTGAATAATGTTGGAGAGGCCCTTTTATTTGGGATCCAATTTTCCCTTTCCCTACAATGCATAAGTTTGTAAACCAATGATAAAAAAATGATTTGGCAATTTATAGTATTTTAAAGATTTGTTGATTTTGTGTCATCTTTTGGTCATGTAATATAAATCAACCCATATCTTTGCCTATCAATTGAATTAGTGTTGTAGAAAAACATTTTTTATGCTTGCATTTGGCATCAAAGAGGTCCCAATGATGTTGTAGTCCATGGGATACAATCTTCCAAAGCTTCTTAAATTCTTAATGTGTGATTGCTAATAGTAGAGGATTATTTCAAAGTTCACATATCTCATATTTCTATGAAGTTAGCTTTTATGTTTTTCACTCACTTCGAATGTTCACAACATTTGGTTATGTTGGTTATCCTACATTTCAAAGTTAGCTTTGCCTATTTTGTTGATGTTTTAAAAAAAATAATACTACATAATAAGGATATTATAAATTTTTATACTACATAATAAAGATATTAGAAATTTTTATACTACATAATAAGGATATCGAAAAAAATTATACTACATAATAAGGATATTAGAAATTTTTATACTACATAATAAGGACTCACAACAAATCTAGGTATCTGATTTACTGGAAAATTATAGTCAACATTAGAGCCAAGATAGAGATGGAACATACAAATACAATAATGTCTGTAGATTATTCAATCTTGAGAGTTTACAATAAGATATGCAAACTAACACACCTACCCCAACAATGTTAAGAGATCAATAATGTAGTATCTATTGTTAATTATTTTCAATTTGACAACATTTTTCTCCGTCTTGCCTATCTTGCCTCGGTCTTCAAAAAGATTATCACATCATACATTTTAGAATATTGCCTTGTTGTACTTGCATTTATCTTGTACATCACCATACCTAGTGTAGTTTGTAATCAACTACTATATAGTACCTGCTACTGTTGATTATGTACACCACCATTATTGTGTACTAGAGTTGATATCATACTTGAATACAAGTCTAGTTTAGAAGGGAAAATAGGCATTTGGAGAAAGTAATTCACTTTTTTATTTATTTAGAATCTTCACTAAAGAACAAAAATTGTGTCCTCTATAACCCGATGTCCCTGTCCTGTTATGCTTTTAATGGCATTGTCTAGCTCACTCTAGAAGGTGACCTTTGAAATGGACTTTCCTATTGAACCTGAGTCCTGAGTGCCTTCTAGTTCTCTTATGAATTATATACACTCCCTTCTATAATGTCATCTTCGCCATATATTGGAGTGAAATTAAGGAAAATCATGTATGAGACCAAAGAAATATTCAAAGGTTCAATTTCATCTGTAGAAAACTCCTTCAAAAAATCCTTGTGAAGATGCATAATAAAATATGAGTTGTGCCATTTGCCTTATGCTTTGTCTAAAATACCCACTTGGAGCCTGTGGGTTTATTTCCTATAGAAAAATCACACCCTTTCTGCATTGCATCAATTCATTTTCAAATTCATTGCTTCCAAGTTCCATGACAGTTGGGTTTTGAAGAATGAACCATCATACTCACTACCATGCTCACCTCTTCAATTGCAATAATTCTTCTTATCACTTTGGGATGATATAATAGTTTTGATATAAAATGTTTAGAAGCCACTGTTAGTGATGAGTGATATGTATATATGTTATCAATATCATAAAAGAAATGGAATTACACATTTTTTTAGTTGCTTAGATGTAATGGTACTTCTTATATTTGACAAAAGAATGTTTTATCATGTTGAAAGTTTGCTAAAATGGTAGGTGATGATTTTTCTTGCAGGAAGATTTATGGCAAGTTGCATTTCTAGTAGGCACAAAGGTTTATAAAAGTTATGTCGTTCGTATGAAAATGATTCTATCTCCACATTGTTCAAAGATACAAGTCTTAATAAATCTCTATATTGGAAAATTGAATTAGACTTAATACTAAAAGTGAGCTTACTTGGTTTGCTAAATCTATAATGTAACTATTTCCATTATTTAAAGTTGAAATCAAATGAAATCTTTCTAGGATATTTATTCTAAAAACTACCCTTTAATTCACTTTTAAAAATGTTTAAATATTTTTTAAATATATATTTATCTATAACTTGCTATTTTAAGCCAGTTAGAAAGTTCCACTAGTGTGTTGAGAATTAATCATTCTTTTGTTGCATGGGTGCGTATGGTGATGCAAGCCTAATTTAGTTACTTTTTGTTCATGCAGTGGACTAGCTTGATTTTGTTTATAAAATTAATTGGGATTTCTCAAATTTGGAGGTATGACATTGCCTCATAGGTCAATGTTCTTTTATTTTCCTATTGCAACTCTGCATGTATGCCATTATTTGTTTTGAAAATGCTTAATTGATAAGTAGATAAAGATTTTGATGTAATTTCTACTTTAGAATACAAAATTTGAATCCTACTTTGCATATACTAGTGCTTATTTAAGAAAATTCTAATTAGTATGTTTTGTATTACGTGCTACTTAATGGTGAATGAGAATTTATTAAAATTTATTATTTTAATACCCATAAAATATTTGAAGAAGATGGAGTGCTTTAAGGAAAGAAGGTGTATCTCTTTGGTTTCATAGAATGTAAGGGGAGAAAGAAGAATAAAGCTTTCCTATATCATTGCAGGCATGGCTTGAAGTGCTTGTGGGAGAGCGGTGATACACCACTCTCCCGCAAGCACTTCAAGTCATGCCTGCAGTGCTTGTGGGAGAGCGGGATCACATTGCAAGCCTATTTTTTAAATTGTTTCATTTAACATCACCAATATTCTCCACAAGAACATTGTCCCTATTTAAAATGATGGAAATGGTTGACATCTCTTAGAATAATTTCTCTTGCAACAATCTTGGAGATGAATTTAGATGCAATGTGAAAATTAGAACATACTTGAAGGTTCTTAACAACTCTAATAGTTGTACCAAGGGCCATGTTTAACAAACCAAATGCAATTGCTAACTTTTCACTATGGTGGCAGATAAATGATTATTTTTTCTTCTATTCTACAACATTAAGTAAAATTATTGAATTTGCAAATACCCTACTGCCTTCATTTTCCAAGCCAATTTCTCCAATATAGACTTATTGGGTGTCACCAATATAGAAGATAGTATAGAAAATTTATTCAATCATCCCACAAAATCTTCTTTATTCTGATTCATCTTGAGTTTTCCTAAAGAAATAATGTTTTTTCCATGTGATTATGAGATCATCAAATTATTGAGCTTTGTTCCCACCTTTCTAATGTCAATGTTGCAAGTTTTGAGAATTTTTCCTTATATTTCCATAGGTATTGCTTTGGTCCTCTCAAAGTTATACATTCATGTTTCATTTGAGAGGGTAACTCCATAAAGGTTTTGTCCCAATTGAAGAGTAATACATTGTCTTATGTCCATCATGAAAATAACAAGGGTTATTATGGGGAAATTTGATAGGAAATGAGTAGATCCCAAAGTATGCTATAGGGCTTCATACTACAACCTTGTTCATGATAGAAGATTCTTGTTTTGTGACATGGAAAGAATACATTAAGTGATTGATAGGACAAGGATAGTGAACTATGTAGGAATATATGAAAGGGAAGTGATCAAGCATCTGCTACTAAGACAAGGCCAAGAGACACAGGTGTGTAGAGTCTTAAGCACAAGTTGGTGACAATCAAGATAAGGAATCAATGTTAAAAGATAAAGCATAGTCCATTAGAAATCATTGGATAGTCATGAATCAATGTCAAGGGGTAATGACTTCATCTCAAGAGATAGTCATTTAAAATACATGTCAAGTGGTCTGTGCAAAGATAATTAAAGGTAGTGAAAAGTGACAAGTACAATGTCAAATGAAAGAGACAACCACTTCTTAAAACTAGGGACAATCATAACAATAAGTTTAACACTCATCATAAAATGATGGTGAAACAATAATGTAAGGATAGTCATGATAATGTTTAGTACAATGACCATGAATACAGAGTTTAGGATAGTCATATCATGAATGTGGAGTATAGGATAGCCTTGGACTATTAAAGGAAGTCATAGGAAGGACAAGTAATGAAGGTCCTCAAGGATGAGTAAGATTTAAAGATAGTCATATCATCATGACTGTCTAGACATATTGATAGTGATAAAGATGCCATGAGATGCAGGACAATAGGAGATAATAGTAGCAAGGCAATGAACTGTTTGATAAAATACTTTGGTAGACATGTATGAAAAATGTTGTAGCATAGACAAGGTAGTGAACTATTTGAAAAATTTCCTCAAAGAAATGTGGTCTCATGGAATGCCATGACAAGCTAATGCAATTGGTAGCTACTCCTAGTTATTAGTTATGCAATGTGAAGTAATTGCATAACTACTTAGGTTGAATTTGTAATAAACTATATTGTAATTGAAATTTTGTCATCTATCACCATCTAGTTATTAGTTATGCAATGTGAAATAATTCTGAGTTTGAAAGATGTGCAATGCAATGAATGTAATCAACAATACAAATATAAACTACAAAAATCTATTTTCTACAATTCATCAATTAAAATCTTTATTTTATTTTGTATTCTATTATCTTATTAAACATATGTTCATGTGGGGAACAAGCTAAGATGGGAATTACTACAACTTTTGAACATGCATTACAAACTCTTTGTGGGTATGTCTACTAGGGTAGTTGCCACTACAACATATTGCAAGCCTATTTTTCAGATTGCTTCATTTAGCATCACTAATCATCTCCTCAAGAACATTGTCCCTGTTTAAAATTATGGAAATAGTTTTCATCTATCACAACAATTTCTGTTTAAAAAATCCATTTTGTGCATATCCTGCAATCATTGCATTCCAAGAGATGACATCTCTTTGAGCCATTCCACCAAATAGTTCATGTGCCTTATCTATACTTCCACATTTTGCATACATGTCTACCAGAGCATTTCCAACTATAATATTTGACAAAAATACCCCTTCCATTATGTTATGATGGATGTCCATACCTTGTTCCAAAGCTCCCATTTTGGCATAGGCAAGAAGGATGTTGGCAAAGGTTTGTGAACTTGGATTTACACTAGCTAATTTCATTTGATTTAAAATTTCTAAAGCCTTTTCAAAAAATCCATTTTGTGCATATCCTGCAATCATTGCAATCCATGAGACCACATTTCTTTGAGGCATTCCAAAAGTTCACGTGCCTTGTCTATGCTTCACATTTTGCATACATGTCTAATAGGCGTTGCAACTAACACATCCGACAAAATTCCTCTATCCTTTGTGTCTTGATGGATGCACATTACGTTAGGGTTGAAAGGTAGATATTTAATATTATGATATTGCTATCAGATTCAACCATGTAGTTTTGAAATAAACTCATTGACCCATGTTTCATGAGTAGTGGTTCAACAACCCATCTCTCATGATATGAATGGTCCACTTAGCACTCATTGCATCTAGGTGATGCTCACAGAGGTGAAGCATTGGTCCATCTCCGGGAGGTCACCCATCCCGTATTGCTCCAGCTCAAGCGCCGCTTAACCAGGGAGTTTTCTCCAAGGTTAAGCCCGCTTAGTTGTTACCCCATTTGCAAAACCTTCAGCAAGTGTTGTGCCTTATGAACCATTCATAATAGAGCCCTTTAGCTCATCAATTGATAAGTAGGAGGTATTTTCATTGTCAAATTATGATATTGCTATCGATTCAACCATGTAGTTTCGAGTCAAACTCATTGACCCATGTTTCATGAGTAGTGGTTCAACAAGAACCCATCTCTCATGATATCGAATGGTCTACTTAGCACTCATTGCATCTAGGTGATGCTCACAGAGGTGAAGCACTGGTCCGTCCCGGGAGGTCACCCATCCCAGTACTGCTCCAGCTCAAGCACGCTTAACCAGGGAGTTTTCTCCAAGGTTAAGCCCACTTGAGTTGTTACCCCATTTGCAAAACCTTCAGCAAGTGTTGTGCCTTATGAACCATTCATAATAGTTAAATTCAGATTTGATCAATAAAATAGAGGAATAAAACACACAAAAAATTAACACAGAGAATTTAACGTGGTTCACCCAATTCGGGCTACATCCACAAAACCACAACCATCTAATGATTTTATTATCGAGTGAAAAATTTATTACAATCTCGAGAATAATCACCTTCTTCTCATACTGCAAATCCCATCCCAACCCCTTATAACAAGCTTAGAAGCTTCCAAATTAGGGTTCTACAAAGTCGGTTCTTTCCCATTTTCAGTGACAATGCAAAAAAGTAGGAGAATTTTTTTTCCTCTGTGGCTACCGCCACCAAACCCAGTATAGCATGATCAATTGCCACATAACAACAATCTCCCACTTGGAGACTAATTAGGCTCCACACCAAACAATCTCCCACTTGGAGACTAATCCTAGATGACACTGTTGGACTTACAGCTCCCACTGGAAATAAGCACCTTGGACCTTGTTGCTTTGTTATGCTTGAATTCAACCTTGAAGGCCAACCAAAGCTAAAGAGGAGCTCAACTTCTCCCTTGTCATCGCCTTCAGTAAACATATCTGCTGGATTGGCATTTGTATGTATCTTTTTCGGCTTTACCTATCCATCCTCCAACATTGATCGAATGAAATGATATTTCAACTATATGTGTTTGGTTTTAGAGTGCAAGGTAGAATTCTTTGCAAGATGTATAACACTCTGGCTGTCTGTAAACAAGTAATTTTTAGCCTGTTGTTTTCCCAACTCTTCCATGAAAAGTTGTAGCCACATACCAACAATACCCTATTCTAAAGCTCCCATTTTGACATAGGTAGGGAGGATGTTGGCAAAGGTTGTGGAATTTGGCTTTACACTAACCAATTACATTTGCTTTAAAATTTCTAAAGCCTTTTCAACAAATCCATTTTGTGCATATCTTGCAATCATTGCAGTCCATGAGACCACATTTCTTTGAGGAAATCACTGTAGTCCATGAGACCACATGTTCTTTCATGCTTTGATGGACGTCCATACCTTGCTCCAAAGCTCCCATTTTGGAGCAAAGAAGAAGGATACTAACAAAGGTTGTGGGATTTGACTTTACACCTACCAATTACATTTGTTGGAAAGTTTGTAAATCCTTTTCAACAAATCTATTTTGTGCATATCCAACAATCATTATAGTCCAGGAAGACACATCTCTTTGAGGCATTCAATTAAATAGTTCCATACTTTGAACGCATTGATTTAGACTTCTTGTGACTTTTAACATGTCCAAATTTGCATTTATTTAATTTGTATTTGTCAAAATTATTTCTATTTGTTGATGGGTGTTTTGTACACTTTTTCAACATAGGTAGTGTGTAGGTGCACTACCTCTCTTGAAAGGTAGAAATCCACAAGCAAATCACCAATTGCTACCCCAAGGTCTCTCGGGTGTCAGGTCATGACGTGCATGGAATTTCTCAGTTGATATTTTGATGTGATTTTGTTGGTAATCATAGGGAGGCTTATGAAGTTTGGATGGATATGAGATGAATCTTAAAATGGAGTTCCTTAGATGGGAAGTTAGAGTGCAGTTTGCTGCAGGTTCGAACATCAATCATAAACTCCTATTTTGTTTTAAGATTTGGCTTTACAATGTGAAATGAACCTTAGCATAGGCTACTTATTAAAAAAAAGAGAAAAGGGTAGGGAAGAGAATAGGTTCCTGGATCTAAAACTAGCAATGAACAATGATCATGGAAGGTTGTACTGTGGACAACTTCCTTTAAACAAAATTTCACTTAACTAGATTGACTCACAGTGTCATGAAACTTGTGCAAGCTTCTAAGACTGCAAATATTCAACCATTCATTCACCATAAACATGCATTAATAAAAGATAGAAGTTTGGAGCAACTTTAGTTTATGCCCAGACTAACTTTACACTCCTATCTACCATCAACAAAAAACAAAAAGTATGGGAAAGAAAGGCATCAACACAACAAAAATCTACACAACCATTGAACAACATTAACTAATCTATCAAAGCAATCTAAATCCATGAAGAAAAAACAAAGTAAATCTATCTAAATCAGCTAACTATGGGAGATGAACCATGTAACATGCAAAGAAACTCAAGAATCCACCAAAGTTAATGAATTTCTATTAAAATTTATGTAGCATGCCTTTACAACAACTCAACTCTCTCTTGAAAATGAGAGGAGACCCCCTATTTATAGTGCTCAAAAAGAAAAATGAATGGCCAAGATTGATTTGCATTGTGTGGCCAGGATTCAATACAAACTAGGGTTTCACCTACCTACAAATATATTACAATTTAAAATTACATCTTTGTCTTTTCCCTATTTTGTCCTTATATGGCAACACTGTAGCACTTTGTCTTCTAGTTGATTTCCTTTACTGCAACTATTTTGTAAGGAGCTTGTCATCAATGATTGGGTTCCTTCCTGCTTCTTCAAAGTGGCATACTCCATAAGCTCGTTGATTAATGCTTGGAGTTCATCGACCTCCATTATGTTAGATTGGAGCACCTGGTAGTTCCATTGCTTGGACTGGTTTGTGAGTGTATCCATATCTCCATCATACTTAGCAGTGTTGTCTTTGACTTGTTCAGATTGGGAAAAAGACCAAGCAACAAAACTCAGGAAATCCGTGGTGAGCTTGCCTGCCATTCCATCTTCCATATTCTTCTGGAAATAAGGATTTATCTTTTTTGGATCAATCTCGACGGCGAGCATGTCATAACTTGTCATTCAGTTCAAATATTGAATACAATCAGTCCTAACATCCCTTGCCTAGTTGATGTCAGATTCCACCTTGCAGAGCACCTATTCTAGTATTTCCTTTTTGTGGTTGAAGTCTATCTTCCACATTTCAACTAGCTAGTGATCATCCTTCGCGAATGCAAGCTCTTTTTCCCATGTTTTCTGAGGCAGCTTGAGGATGGCTTCAATCTTAGGATAAGTGGGCCCATATATCCCTAGGAAGTCAGTGCATAACTTCCTTGTGCCATCTAGGTGTGTTTGTACTTCCAAGAACTTATTTTCCATCCTAACAACATGATTAATGCCCATGTTTCCAACATATAGGACTTGTCGGAACCAATCCTCCATAGTTGTAGTCCAGTTCTTCCTTTTCTCAAGTTTTTCAATTTTCTCCTTGGACAGTAGTTGTGGCGGAGTCGAGGATGTCATGGGAAACTCTTTCATGGATGACCATTGTTGAATATAGGGTGTCAAATTAGCCACCTGTGCCTTGAGTTCTTCCTTGGAGACCTTATCCTTCTGTATCAAATGTAACACTGTGGCAACGAACTTGGAGATGATCTATTTTCTACTCTCTGGAAGTTGTCCCCAAGTTGATGGTGGAGATGTTGTAACTTATTCCTTCTTCTCCCACCACCGATGTGGCTACTTGCATAGTTCTAGATCTAGAGGCATCCATTGTCAGCTTGGATCTAATTTTAGGCTTCTTTTCTTTCTTGGTGCTGATCTGAGCCCAGGCCAAGATGGCCTCCAATCTTGCTTTTGGATCTTTTAAGGTAGAGGTTTTCTCTCTAATTGCCTTTCTAATGACTTGGACATCTGAGACTCTTCCTTGGGTGATTCATGATCACCTTCTTCTTCATTCCTCCTAACTTCAATCTCTTTATCACCTAGAGTTTCTTGCTCTATTATCATGTCTTCTCCTTCTTCTTCATTAGAACCTCAGATGAACACTATGTCTTTGATTCGAGACTTGGTGGGTGTGCGCTTCTTGTGGTTGTCCTCTTCTTCACTCTCATGCTTATGTTCCTCAAGACCTTCTTCTTCATGATATTCTAATTCAGGCTTACCCTTTTCAGACTCTTCCTCGGGTTTATCTTCCTCTTTACTTTCCTCTTCCTTGTGCCGAGGTGGCACATCTTGCTCTTTCTTTTCTTGTCTTTCTTGTTTCACCGAGCGAGACATTTCTTCATTAGGCTTGGAGCTTTCTTCTTATTGTCGAGTTGGAGGCTTAGAATCTTCCTCCACTTTATCACTTGGATCCCTTTCTTCTTCGGAAGGTAGCTTTTCTACTTCCTCTCTAGCATCCTTCAATTGTTGAGCCAACTCTTCCTCAAGGTCTACGTCGAAAGTCTCCACAATGTATCTGGCATTGGCATCTTCTTCTTCATCACTCTCAGAAGACTTTGTTTCTTCTCCTTCGTGAACCACCTTATCAATTTGCAAGTGCTGGTGCTCTCGATGTTCATGGTAATCGTCCGCTTCCTCCTCCAACACCCTTGTTGTTTCCTTTTCCTACCTTTCCAACTCCTCTGATATTTTCATCGTGGATTTCATCTCTGGAGGTTTAGTTAGAGGGGTTGAGGTAAGAATGCTGGCTAGAACTTGGGCCAGGGAAAATTGGATGGCGGGACTCATCAAAACCTATGAAAGCTCAATGGGAACATTGTGCATATGTCGTGGGAAGGCCTCTGGAAGTGAGAGTGTGGGTATTGTCCTTGTTGCTGTCACTAATGAAATAGATGTGGTTGGGGACATGGAAGCGAAAGAGAGTGGAGAGGTGGTGGAAAAAGAAGAGTTTATCATTACAACCTGCCTAGTAGGTGAAGAAGAAGCAAGGTGGACCGAGATATCCACCGCAGGTGGGGAAGTAGCTACCATGGCTTGAGAAGTAGGTGGAGGGGCAACAATAGTGGAGGCAACAGGTGGAGATTTTGGTTGTTCAACCTCCATTTCCTCTCCCTCATGGAGTGGATCTTCTTGAATAGCAGGCATCTCTGTGAAACTGCCTGATCTTTTATGTTTCTTGGAAGGTTCACCTTCCAAATCCTTTCTAGCTTATACCTTGGGATTGGGCTGTTGCTTATCAGTCTCTTTTCTTTTCCTTGACCTAGTAACTGGAGGGGATTTCAAATCCTCTCCTGATGGGGCAAAAATTGTCCCACTATCTATTTCACTCGCTGGCTCACTCTCCAACCCCTCATAGGTTAAAGTAACTCCTTGTTGCTTCAATTCGGCAACTCACCTGTCAATCCATTCTTTTGTCTAAGCCTTGATGGGCTTGGTTAAAATTTCAAGGTCATTGACCTCCTATTTATCTTAGTCAATCAGTGGCAGTGAGAGATTGGTGATTGCATTGTACCGAGGATCCATGACTATACCATCCTCCTCCACCTGATCCGGTACAGGGAATAGATTGAATCTTTTTACGAAATATGCAGTCATTCGCATATATTGCCTCATGTGCACTTGATTATCATCCTTGAAATTAGTCTAGAAGTCTTCGACACTGTGTAGATGGGCATACTCGGGTCCAAGTACCTTATGGATATGGCCATAGGGATCCATCCGTGGCTGGGCCGTGTGGAGCCTAGAATGGTATTCAGTTGATTCCTTCTCTAAATTGTTGGCACACTGAGAGGTGTGCAGTTCATATAGCCCTTGACCGAAGGAAAGGGGATAAGGAATCCCCGCCGTATGTTTATTGCTTGAAAGGGTGTGCACATTCCGTAGCTGCTGAGATAGCTCTAATAGCATGATCCGGTCATTGGGATACCGAGGCAGCTTGTAGGTTCTTTTTGAAAAGCCTTCTGCATGAATATATGTGAACTTTGGATACTAGATGAATAGAAAGAAAAACTGTTTCAGAAATGCATTGGCACTGTGAGAGACTCTCCTCTCGAAGTCACCCTCAAGCAATCTGATGATTTGACCTATAAAAGCATTGTTGACCCTGCAATAATCCCTCTTAAAGTTTCTAAATTGTAACTGAGGGTATTTATCATAGACTTTCAGCTCCCTGCCCAGTTCCTCATATGGAGCTATGAACAAACCTCTGTATTGTGCCTGTTTGACTAGTGAATAGACCAAGTAGGATGTCATGTAAAATTTAGAGGTTTTATTTATGACCATGAATTGCTCGTGGAAGCGGTCACTAATTATCCTGCCTATGTAAAACTTGGTCTCTTCATGGAGGATCTCCTCGATGAAGTATAGCATCCATTCTTGGAAGTAAGCAATAGTAGGAAGACCCATTAATTTGCTTAGTAGGGTCACTAAATTGTGGCAGTCTTCATAAAAGTCGCTGCAAAAGAGCTCTTGGGAGCCTTTGCAGTACTACCCCTCTTTTCCTTTAGCCAATACTGATTAATAACCCTTTTACATTTAAGGGGATCTTTGTCCCACATAGCTTTGCCATCACCCATGGTTGGTAGCTCCATCTCCCTAAAGGTAGGGATATGAAAAGTCTTTGTTATTGCCTTATCGGACATGTCGGCCAAAACATTTCCATCCCTATCTACTATAGTTCTGGTTTCCTCTTAATAGGCCTCCCTGCAGGCCATCACCAATTCAGGGGCAATGAGGGTGGGAGGGAAGCCCACAGCCTTAGCTATTCCACTGCCTCTGATGTTTCACACATTCTGTGTTTTGGGGCTGATTCAAACTCTTTGCTTGAATTCGTCGATGTCTATGTGTTCAATGTTGGTATTTGTGACCGTCTAGGTTGTGGTAACTTTGAACTTTAGGGGTTCCCCCTGGAATTGATATTTCATCTGGTCCTTATCTTCTTTCCCATGAGGTGCCTTGCCTATTTTCTTTCTTTTTTCTTTCTCCATGGCTGTTTCCAAAGGTCCCACGCCCAATTCCATATATCCTATAACCAAAGGGGAAACAAACACATTCAAGCATAAAATACATGGAACATTAGTCAAAACCCTACAAAACAACATTAGGTCAAGTAAAACATCATCCAAGGGTTTTATCATGCTTTCTAGATCATCATTAGTAGCTCATTTAGGGGAGTTAAGGCTATGCAGGCCTAGGGGTGTAGACCTCCCTGGGCTGATAGCTATTTTTGAAGGGAAAACAAGATAGTGCGGCCTGCAACATTCCACCCACCCTAGGACTTGGTCAAGTTGTGGGGTGCATTAAGGAGAACAGGCCATTTTGGAATGTGGGTCGAAGTTTGTTTTCAGGTTAGAAGTCTTTTGGATAATCTTTTAGTCACCCATGTGCGGACCAAGCAGAGGTAGTGAGTGTCATAGCCATTTGGAAGTCTGCCATAGAGAACAACACTAGCGACACAAAAACCCACAGGTGATGTTTCGCCTTGCGGGGCGCACGGGTTTGGAAGGTAGTCTCGCCTTAGTTTGAGCATGAGTCTACTACGGGTGAGCAAGCGTGGGTGGACGAAATGTGACAACCATTTGCAACCGCAAAATCTGAACGATGGTCTAGCAGGGGAAACCTGCAGGACTAGGTCCTCAATAGGCACATCCATTATTCTTCATTCATTGTTCGTCAAGCAGCTTTGGAAGGATTGGGCTTTGTACAACGGGCCGACAAAGGCTCTTTTTTGTTCACAACCGTGATGCTAGGGCAGAATCCCGGTGAAGGAAACCCATGAGGAAAAGTCAGATAGTCTTGATGTGTGCGAGATTCGCAACATGGAGGGACGATAGCTGATGGCAGTTACAAAATGGTAAACTGTCCACAAAAACTCACAGACGAAAGCCCACAAAGTGGAGTCCGTAAGAAGGAGTCAGTGGTTTCGAGGTTTAGAGGACAAGACAATGCCGAGGAGGTTAGGCTCTGAGGTGTAGAAGGGCAGACACCGATAGCCGTTAGGAATGACAAAGTCGAGACAGAGTCCAGCGGACAGAAGTTTGTGGGTGGAGACCCACAAAGTGAATGCACCTTAGGATTTTGACAACTTTGAACTTAATGGGAAATTGTTAGAGTGGATCCTGCGGGTCGGAAGGTTG
Organism: Sequoia sempervirens; assembly: GCA_007258455.2. NCBI lineage: Eukaryota > Viridiplantae > Streptophyta > Pinopsida > Cupressales > Cupressaceae > Sequoia > Sequoia sempervirens. Next base: position 18,920 of record VDFB02321509.1, read on the forward strand.
AGGTCTGATAGTCGTTAGAAATGACAAACACTGAGGGGCATTCCGTGAGAGGAAATTTGTGAATGTGGACCCGATGAGATCAATGGACGCAAGATTTATGTTTCACTTGCAAATTTTGATTAGGTTTTAAACGTCCACATTGAAGGGGATTTTTGCGATGGCGGATCCAATAGGTGAAAATGTCATCTTGCATGTTAAACAATTTTAAAGGAACGCTCACGACTGAGGAATGATTATGGTCCCACGTTAAGCGAAATACTTGGCCCAAGAACGAACACAGTGAGATGAAGTTTCAGAAGCCTCTTACCAATGATCTTTAAGGTTTGTCCAATTTTTAAAAGGTGGGTTTAGTGCGTCAGAGGTTGTTCTAGGTAATCTTTAAGTTTTTTCCTTAGAAATATTAATAGATTTTGAAGAAACAAAGGAAAATATGAAACAAGATGTGCGACGGAAAACAAACCTCTGGAATTCGATGGAGGACGAACCAACATCAATCGGACGCTGGGAATTAGCAAACTGGTTCAGCGGGCACAGTGGCGGTGTTTGAGGGTGGCCCTAACTCGCTCTGATTAAATTGTTGGGTGAAAATGACATTTCATTCTCAACTATTTATAGATTTTAGTGCATTAAATTTTCCTAATTAATGTAGGTACAACAACTCCAAAATTTGGTGAAACGGTCAAATTCTGAAAGCAACCACAGGAAGGGCAGAATCTGTAGAGCGGACGACAGTCGTGGGTTAGCTACTAAGTTGGTGATGGGAATGACAATTTGGAAGGTGGGTCTTGGGTTGTGAACGGACGTGGTCTATAAGCTATTCGAAATGACAAAGGTATTAGGGAAATCCGCAAGGGGCGGCCCACATGGGCAGACCCGTAGGGCCCCAGGGATGTCATTTTGAGAGGCAAAGGCAAATTTCTAGGAGACCTCCGTGAGGGATTAGGACTTAGAAAATTTTGAGGGGGGAAACATGGTCAACTTAAGATGACTCCTTTAAGGCTCAACGACCACTTGTGACACCAAAATAGGGGGCACACAAAATGAGGTGATGACAAAATGACCCTAAAAAGTGAAGGAAAGAGGGTCCCCGTTCTGAACGAGGCATGCATGCCGAGGGCACAAAAAATGGTGAATTTGCTGGGGAACGCTCTCTAGCGTTCTAAGGATAAGTATTCATTTAGAAGCTAGAATCTCTAGTTTCGTAGACTAGGGGCTGACTTCCAAAAGTGAACTGGGAGAATGGGATCCTTAGTTGAGTCAACCTACGAAACATCTCAAAAGTGTGTGTTCAGTGAATTCATTTCCTTTTCCTTAGAAACCATAACAAATAGCAGCTAATTAGACTGAGCAAGCTACATGAATCGTTTGACTCCAAAAGTAACCTGGACATTTCCCCACTACCAGTTAGGCATCCATAGCCCCGATGAAGTTGTCGCTGTGATCCATGGATATTGCTCTACTGCTTGCCAGACATCCATAGCCCTAGTAGAGTTACCCCCACACCCATACAGTTGCTTGATTTTATCATTTTCTTTTCTTTTCTTTCTTATGATACCTCTTTTAATAATTTCTTCTTTTTCTTTCAACCGTGTAAGCGCTGAAGCCTACTATGGGTTTGAAGACCATAGTGGTCACTGGAACATATTTAAGATTTTCGCTTACTAAGCCGCCATAACAGTTGCTGCATAGTCCTTTGGAAATAATTAATATTTGTTTGGTGTAGAATTCAAGATGAACGTAGAGGGATTCAACCAAGGGTCAAGTTCTAAGGAAAAGTTCAAATGAGGAAGTCATTCCAAGGTTGCTATCAAAGGCTAAGGGTTGAGAGTGAATATTTAGTCAAAAAACACTAAGGATGGGTAGCAAAGTGAACCGTTCATTGAACAAGCACAACCACCACAACAAAAATGAAGAACACCCTCGTTAAAGCAAAACAACCAGGAAATGGGAAAAATGCAAGCAACACAAAGCAGCAAAAGGAAAGCAAACCAAGAGCAGCCTACTCTAACCTATGTACAAGTATTTATAGGGACAGCTCCAAAAGAGATCAGGCTTGGAAGTAATGTTTTAAGTGCTTCCCATTGATGAGCAACTGGACATCCTCACTAGTTAGAGTCTTTAAGCGGAAAGCATTGTCTCCCAGGATTTCAACTATTTGAAAGGGGTCAAGCTAGATCTTGTCAAATTTGTCATGTCCCCCTTTCTTCTGATGGGCCTTGTCCCAACACAGGACTAAATTTGCGATTCTAAAGGCCTTAACTTTAGCTTGACGGTTGAACCATCTCTTGATAATGCCTCGATGTTTGGCAGAGTTTTCTATTGCTCGGTCATGCACTTCTTCTAAATGTAATAGCTCAGCCAAGCGAGCTTCTCTACGATCCCATCCTTCATAAAAGTCATTGATAAATTGGAGGGTGAGAATCTTCAAGTGGATTGGGAATATTGGCTCTAGGCCATTGACAAGATGGAAAGGAGAATCACCAAGGCAGCCTTGTGATGTGTGCAATCTGCTTAGAGGGAAAAATAGAGCTGGGTGTGCCAGTCCTTGGGATTCCTGTCAAGCAATTTTTTGATTACAGTGATCAAGTTCTTGTTGGTGGATTCGGCTAGGCCATTGCCCTGGGGGTAATAGTTGGATGAGAATTTGAGGGAAATTCCATAATCAAAGGCCCAATTGGAAAACCTAAGTGAGGATAATGCAGGGCCATTGTCACACACCAAAGCATAGGGGCAGCCAAAATGATTTAAAATGAAACTTTCAAGAAACTTTGTAACTACCTCAGTTGTACATTTCCTACATGCAATGGTTTATGTCCATCTAGTGCAATAATCAGAAGCAGTTAGAATGTACCTATTTCCTGTAGATGACAGTGGGCTTACCAAACCAATGAAGTCAAGACCCCATTGCGCAAATGGTCTTGCCTCCAAGATTGGTTGCAATGGGATAACAACATTATTTTATTTGGTTGCAACAGTTTGACATATGTGGCATGTATGAACATGGTTGTGCGCATCCTTGAAGACTATCGGCCAATAGTAACCTACCCATAGGATTTGATGTGCGATGGAAGGACCTAATCCATGACCGGTGCCATACTTTTCATGAAACTCTTTTAGAACTCGGTCAACTTCTTCTTTGCCAAGGCATCTCAGATAGATACCTTCATGATTTCTCTTGTACAATATGGATCCTTGCAGCATGTAGTTGCTACTTTTCAGCCTAAGAGCACGATTTTGAACTCCTTGCAAGTGAGGTGGGCATTTGTGGTTCAACAAATAGTAGACTATGTCATCGTATCACTCCCCTGGGGAAATGTCCTCAAGCTAATACTACTGCATTGTAAGTTCAGGTCTTGCATTAGCTACTGCCTCAACTATCGTTCGGGTGATTGCTTGTCCTCTGACCAACTTCATGGGCTAAATCTCCACGTCGTATTCTTGCAATAGGGTGACCCATTTAGCTCTTCGTTCCCCCAACTCATTTTGCATGAGCAATGTATTCACTGCAAGATTGGGGACAATGGCGAACACCTTATTGCGTAGGATGTAGTGTCTGAACTTCTTAACTCCTCTAACAAGGGCTTATGCTTGCTTTTCTACATTGTGGTACCTTAGTTCAACATCTTTCAAGGGGGAACTCATAAAGGTGATCAGGTGCTCATTTCCATCATTGTCTTTCTGGGTGAGAATGCTGGCACACGAGTGATTTGAAGCAATGGAATAAATGTAGAATGGCTTCAGATAGTCTAGGCTAACCAGGATAGGTGCTTCAACAATTTCCTGCTTAATTTCTTCAAAGGCTTGCTTTGCTTCAGGCGTCCATTCGATCTTAGCATCTTGTTTTAGCATAGCATTCAGTGGCTTGACAATTTCAACAAAACCTGTAATAAACTTTCTAATGAAATTGATCTTTTCAAAGAAATATTTGAGTTCTTTCTTGCTACCCAATAGTTGAATCTTCAGTAAGGATTGGATGTGCTCGGGGTCAATGGAGATGCCTCATTTTGAGATAACATGCCCTAGAAATTTCCCTTCTGTAACTCCGAAGATGCATTTCTTTGGATTGAGAGAAACTCTGAATTCTCGACATCTCTGAAAAAATTTACATAAGTCAGAGACATGATCACTCCATTTCTTTGAAAACATAGTCAAATCATCCATTTAGATGATTATGCATTTCCCAATCAAGTCTCTAAAGGCAATGTCCATGGCACGTTGAAAGGCGGCACCAACGTTGATGAGCCCAAATGGCATTCGTCTATAGGCAAAGGTGCCCCACTTGGTGGTGAATGCTGTCTTATGACAATCTTCATACTGCACCATGACTTGGTTGTATCTGAAATATCTATCAAGAAATGACATCATTTGCGAACCATTGACGATCTGTAGTACCTCATCCAATGAAGGCACTATATAGTTGTCCTTCTTTGAAGCTCTATTGAGATTGTAGAAAGCCATGCACAATCTGATTTATCCATTCTTTTTCCTCACTGAAACCAAGTTGGCCACCCATGTGGAATGCCTTACTGGGAAGATAATCCTTATTGAAAGTAGTTTCTACACCTCTTTGTAGATGATGGGCTCTAATAAGATGTTGATAGGATGTTGTCTCTGTTGGAATGGCTACACATTGGGCTTGAGGGGGATGGTATGTGTGATGATGGAAGTGTCATAAGTCTTCATATCTTCATAGATCTATTCCACAACATCATGATACTTCCACAAAGCATCAACAATTCCTTTCTTTTCTTTTGTAGTACACACCTTTCCAATAAAAACATTCTTAATTTCCTCGACTATTCTGAGGTTGTGGACATCGCATTGGTTATTTATGGAATCTTTCTTTGCTTGCTATTCCTAATCTCTAATATGATCCAAGTCAAATATGTGCTCAAGCTGAACCGTAGCTCATGGAATAGTGTTGGTTTTGAGGGTAATTACCCCTTCTATATATAATTCATCTTCTTCTAGATCAGATTCATCAATTATTTGTGTTACAAACACATCATAACTTGTAATGAATTTCAAGATATGTTTATCATCATTGAATACCTGGAGATGAGTGATGTTATTTGGTATAGATGGGGTAGAGGTCAACTCCACAGTGAACTTCTTGAGGCCAGACAGGGATAGGGGTTGCAAAGTGCTGGCTGCTTGAGCCAAAGCATCAACTGTATATTAAATGCATCTAAACCTTTTAAAAGATCCCAAACTCTATGCCTATAGTTTGCCAACCTTCTGTCATGGCATGAGTACAATTTTCTGACTTGTTTGACCACCAATTTGGAATCACCAAAGACTTTTAACATTTTAACATTCTTTCTTAAAGCCATTAAGAGACCATGAACTAAGGCTTCATATTCCGCTACATTATTGGTGCAATAAAATTGAAGTCTATGGGTAGCAAAGTAGGTCTTACCCGTAGGGCTGATAAACTGGAATATAGCATCGAATCCTTGTTTGGATTTGGACCCATTAAAGCATAGAGTCCAGAACCTAGGTGAGTCCTTGAGTCTGGGGCCGATGAGGCGTGGCCTCTCCTTTGGTTTCACACTTACATCATATGTTTCCTGGGTAGGTGTTGATTGATTGGAGTCGGCAGCAAGCTGCTCCATCGACAGTTCTTCTTTGGGGGCAACCCTTGCTTTGATATGCTCCACTGCTGCCTAACACAAACAACAATCAAACTCAGAGTGGGCAGCGTTGTGTACCTTGCACCAATTAGGAAAAATGAGCTCTTGGAAATTCATTCTCGCACCCAAGCTGAGCTGATTCTACATGCATTTTCCCATAAAGTCTCATAATCTATCCAACAATCCTAGAGCGACATCTTCAGGGGACTCCCCATCATCAGATTCTACTAGCACTTCGGTGCTCTGAGGTGTATGGGCCAAATCGACTGGAGGGCTGCATTGGAATAGGAAGACTTCTGCAATTAATTCTTCTTCTCGAGGCTCTGCTTCTTCTTGATAAGCAAAGGGGAAATAATTCCCCAACTCTGTTTCAACAAACAACACCTCGTTGGTGTAGTTGTTGTGATTGGTAATCATGAACTTCATGCGTGGCTCATGATCTATACAGATCTGATTCAACAATCCCTTCCATGGTAGCCACATGTGAGAGTGATCTGTTGCAACATATCCATTTAGCGTTCTAGTGAAGTTTCAACCAAGGATAATTCCATGGGTGTCAGGGATGTTTGCCACTTGAATGTCAATGACCTGCTGTACCCTTGGATCTGCAGCGATCTGCATTGGGATCCTATTCATTTCTCCATGTTAACCTCTGTCTTGTCTAGTTGAGTCACTTTTCTTCTTGAAGGCGTGGGGGTAATCCCAAGGGATTTGCACACTGCCAGGGGCATGACATTGGCTGATGCTACTAAATAAAGTAGGTAATTGTGCAAATTCTTTCCAAATATTTGGATGGTGGTGAGGAAGGGCGGTGTTTCCAACTTTCCTTGGAAGAGGCCCATAGGTGTATCCATCTGAGCTACTTGAGATTTGTTCTTGTCGCCAACCCTATCCTTAGCCTACCCAAAGGGTTGATCCTTGGGGTTTTGCTTATTGTTTTGAACTGATTCCTTTGTAGGTTGGTTACATTTCGACTGATTTTGAGGTGGATCACTCTTCTTGCCATGTATTTGCTAAATGATAGGCTCACTTGGAGGGTCTTTGAAAGTGACTCTCTTGGTTGGTATTTCCTGTGTTGCCTTAGAGGAAGGAGTCCCATTAATAACTCTAAAGAAGGCGTGCCTAATTGTAGGAACCTTAAGTAACTCAAAAGTAGACAAGCTAATCTTAACTTTTTTGAACTCCTTTGCGACATATTCGCCCATTTTTTCAATTTCAATTTCGAAGGCTCTGCCTATGGCAGAGCTAGCGGGCTGGGCTTGTGTCTGGCTTGATTGATTTTAGGGTTGTCCTTGAGGCTAGTTTTGTGGCTGGTTTGATGACCTATCCTTGTTGAGGTATTGAGTAGGCACATGAGGAAGACCAAGATTATTACTGGCATTTGGGTCAGGTGGAGTGTTGAAGTAATTGGGTGAAGTGGAGGTCGTAAAAGGTCCACCCACTTGCCTATTCCTAAGGTAATAGGGAGTCACTCTTTTGTGGAACATATGAACCTCATCTACATATAATTCCTCCTCATCTATTGGTGTTAGAATTGGCTATGGATGCCAAGATCTTGAGACCAAATGGAAAGCACAAGAAGAGAGCGATGAATATGACAAGAATAAACTATATTCAATGTCAATGATATGATTGTGATTTGAAATTTATTACAAATGAGAGAAACCCCTTGGTTATATAACCAAGGTGAGATGCAAGATGTCATAGGATTATGACAAGTGTCTTAATCATATGACATGAGACAACTAATCACACTTACCTAGGTTCATATGTAGTAGTTGTCAGAGGATAAGATAACAACTAATCACAACTAACATCTTCTAGAAAGATTCCTTCCTATGACCTAAGTAAACTTAACATGTGTAAATAAGTCCCCTAGTAATGAATTAACTAGGTACAACACTTTATTTATACCAACAATTGGACCATTGTCTAATGAATTGAAAAGTTGAGCCAAGGTTTTTTTGCTACTTACCTCTTGGATTTCATCCTCTTTTGGTGGAGCATCCTCACATTCCGGGACATTAGTCTCGCTTTGTTGGAATGATGCTAAATTAACCACGAGAGAGGAGGAGTCGTAGGGCTTGGATGGGACTATGTCGCGACATCCAACATTGTTCATGGCATTCTAGAATTTGACTTGGAAGATTTTTGCAATTGTGAGGAATTCGTGGTAGTCCAATTTGGGGTGCCTACTAGTTTTGTGAATCTGACACCAATCGGAGAGAGCTGCTTCATTAAGGTACACACCAGTAGTCATCTTCTCCATGCTAGCAGGTTGATCCAATGGAGTAGGAACACCTCCGTTGTTGGGCCTGGTATTCCATGTTCTATTTTATCTTTGTGAAGGTCTCCTTTCATAATTCTGGTTAGAGACCTATCCTCACTCATAATGTTGCCTAGACGAGGTGCCTACATCATGATTATCCCTGCTATCTCGATTATCCCTGCCATATTGGTTGAGGTTGGCTTGAATGCTACGTTGGGAAGCTTGTAGCTGACTGTTCTGATTTCTTAAATGTGTTATCTCTGTGAACATTTTCCTGATCATCTCTGTCAACTCATCAAGCTGATCTTTCTTAATGTGACTTGGCTACAGTGTTTGGTTCTGAAGGAAGACAAGTTGCACCACCGACTGATTTTGTTGGGCAGACAGAAATTCAAGCCCTTGCAAGTATAGGGGCACTTGAGGCTGCTATGGATATGCCTGTTGCTATTGGGGTTGTAGATAATGAGGCACTAGAGGTGCTTGATTCATGGGCTATCCTAGATGAGGAATAATGGGCAGCTGAGGCACCTGGTTCATAAGAGGCATATGATGAGTGAACGCTTGGTTGAGCCCTTGAACCTGCATGGGATGGGTAACTGGACCTAAGGAAGGTAAGGGACCATAATTTTTTTTCTCTAGGTTTGTGTTGGTTTTAACTGCCTCAACATAAGCCTCCACTAGTCTGGCGGGTGTTGCGTTAAGTCTCTTCACAAACACTACAGTGAGATTGTCTAGGGAAACATAGTAGATTGGAAAAACAACAACATCGTCGAGTGTATATGGGGCTTGCAACCTTGTGTAGGCCTGATGGAGTTGATTGTTGAATGATCCTATTAGCTCATTAACCTCCCTACGAATAGATATGAATTGTTGGTATAAGTCTAAAGGATTAACTGGGATCTTGTATTTCCTCAAGAAGGCACTCTTCAAAAGGTTCCAAGAGGTGATGGTCCCCATTGGTATATTGATGTACCAATAGAAGGCTTCTTCTCCCAGAGAATAAGGGAAAATCCTACATGCCACATCCTCCTGATCGATTTGCATGTCTTTCAGCATTGTTTGGAAGGTCTTGATGTGTTCTTCAGCCGTCCTCTGCAGATCCCAAGGATTGAACTTCATACAAAAGCTCTCTAGATTCTTAGGCATGTCATGGTAGGATTGAATTGTAATGGAGAAGGGTTATTCCTTAGCCAATCCATGAGGGGAGGCAGAGGTGGTATTTTCTATTGAATAGTGACTTGGGGCTGCACAGGGGCAGCAATAATTGGGACTGCACCTTAGACTTGGAGGGCAGGGAGAGGGGCAACACCCAGATTGTGGGACAGATGAGGCCCAAAGGTAGTTTGGAGTGGCTGAGCAGAGGATGGAGGAAAAGTGGAGGAAGGGGGAGGTGGAAGAGATGTGTAGGTGATGGAGGAAGAGGAAGAGGCTGTGTCCCCTCCCTTGGTTTGCTTAGTCCTCGTGAGGGGCTATAACTCTTGAAACTCCCATTTGTTTGGTGTAGACCTTAAAAACCTTTGGAATCTTTCAGGGGAGAACAATCTAATTCGATCCAGCTTAACTCATCAGCCTTCCTTCTAGTGCCAGTTCTGTTGATGGGTGTTTTGTACACTTTCTCAACACAAGCAGTGCGTAGGTGCACTACCTCTCTTGAAAGGTAGAAATTTGCAAGAAAATCACCAATCGCTACCCCAAGGTCTCTCAGGTGTTAGGTCATGATGTGCATGGAATTTCTTAGTTGATATTTTGATGTGATTTTTCTGGAAATCACAGGGCAGCTTACAGAGTTTGGCTGGATACACGATGAATCTTAAAATGGAGTTTCTTAGATGGGAAGTTAGAGTGTAGTTTGTTGCAGGTTCGAACAACAATCATAAACTCCTATTTTTTTTAAAGATTTCGCTTTACAATGTGCAATGAACCTTAGCATAGGCTACTTATTAAAAAAAATAGAAAATGGCAGGGAAGAGAAGAGGTTCCTGGATCTGAAACTAGCAATGAATAGTGATCATGGAGGGTTCTACTGTGGACAACTTCCTTAAAAAAAAATTCACTTAACCAGATTGACTCATAGTGTCATGAAACTTGTGAAAGCTTCTAAGGACTACAAATATTCAACCATTCATTCACCATAAACATGCATGAATAAAAGATAGAAGTTTGGAGCAGCTTTAGTTTATGCCTAGACTAACTTTACACTACTATCTACCATCAACAAACAACAAAAAGTATGGGCAAGAAAGGCATCAACACAACAAAAATCTACACAACCATTAAACAACATTAACTAATCTATCAAAGCAATCTAAAGCCATGAAGAACAACAAAATAAATCTATCTAAATCAGCTAACTATGGGAGATGAACCATGTAACATGCAAATAAACTCAAGAATCCACCAAAGTCAATGAATTTCTATTAAAATTTATGCAACACACCTTTACAACAACTCAACTCTCTCTTGAAAATAAGAAGAGACCCCCTATTTATAGTGCTCAAAAAGAAAAATGAATGGCCAAGATTGATTTGCATTGTGTGACCAGGATTCAATACAAAATAGGGTTACACATACCCCCAAATATATTACAATTTAAAATTACATCTTTGTCTTTTCCCTATTTTGTCCTTATATGGCAGACTATAGCACTTTGTCTTCTAGCTGATTTCCTTTAATGCAACTATTATGTAAGGAGCTTGTCATCAATGATTGGGTTTCCTTCTTGCTTCTTCAAAGTGTCACACTCCATAAGCTCACTGATTAATGTTTGGAGTTTATCGACCTCCATTATGTTAGATTGGAGCACCTGGTAGTTCCACTGCTTGGACTAGTCTGTGAGCATATCCCAATCTCCATCATACTTAGCAATGTTGTCCCTAACTTGTTCAGATTGGGTGAAATCCCGAGCAACAAAACTCATGAAATCTATGGTGAGCTCGCCTGATATTCCATCTTCCATCTTCTTCTGGAAATAAGGCTTTATCTTTTCTAGATCAATCTCGACAGCGGGCATGTCATAACCTATCATTAACTTCAAATACTGAATAAAATCAATCCTAACATCCTTTGCTTCATTGATGTCAGGTTGCACCTTGTGGAGCACCTATTCTAGTATTTCCTTTATGTGATCAAAGTCTATCTTCCACATTTCAACTAGCCACTAATCGTCCTCCATGAATGCAAGCTCCTTTTCCCATGTTTTCTGAGGTACCTTGAGGATGGCTTCAATCTTAGGATAAGTGGACCCATATATCACTGGGAAGTCAGTGCAGAACTTCCTCATGCCCTCTAGGTGTGTTTGTACTTCCAAGAACTTATTTTTTGTCTTGACAACACGATTAATGCCCATGTTTCTAGCATATAGGACTTGTTGGAACCAATCCTACATGGTTGTAGCCTAGTTCTCCCTTTTCTCAAGTTTGTCAATTTTCTCCTTGGACAATAGCTGTGGCAGAGTCAAGGATGTCATGGGAAACTCTTTCGTGGATGACCATTGCTGAATATAGGCTATCAAATCAACCACCTGTGCCTTGAGTTCTTCCTTGGAGACCTTATCCTTCTGTATAAAATGTACCACTATGGCAATGGACTCCTGGAGATGATCTATTTTATGCTCTCTAGAAGCTATCCCCAAGTTGATGGTGGAGATGTTGTAGCTTATTCCTTCTTCTCCCACCACCGGTGTGGTTACTTGCATAGTTCTAGATCCATAAGCATCCATTGTCAGCTTGGATCTAATTTTAGGCTTCTTTTCTTTCTTGGTGCTAATCTGAGTCTGGGCCAAGATGGCCTCCAATATTGCTTTTGGATCTTTTAAGGTAAGGGTCTTCTTCTCTAATTTCCTTTCTAGCCACTCAAGCATCTAAGACTCTTCCTTGGGTGATTCATGATCACCTTCTTCATTCCTCTTGACTTCAATCTCTTTATCACCTAGAGTTTCTTGCTCCATTCTCTTGTCTTCTCCTTCTTCTTCATCAGAATCTTAGATGAACACTGCGTCTTTGATTGGAGACTTGGTGGGTGTGTGCTTCTTGGGGCTGTCATCTTCTTCAGTCTCATGCTTATGTTCCTCAGGACCTTCTTCTTCTTCTTCATGAGATTCTATTTTAGGCTTACCCATTTCAGACTCTTCCTTGGGTTTATTTTCCTCTTTACTTTCCTCTTCCTTGTGCCAAGGTGGCACATCTTGCTCTTTCTTTTCTTGTCTTTCTTGTTTTGTTGAGAGGGACATTTCTTCATCAGGCTTGGAGCTTTCTTCCTGTTCTATAGTTGGAGGCTTAGAATCTTCCTCCACTTTATCACTTGCCTCCCTTTCTTCTTCGTAAGGTGGCTTTTCTACCTCCTCTCCAACATCCTTCAATTGTCGAGCCAACTCTTCCTTGAAGTCTGCATTGAAAGTCCCCATAATGTATCTGACATTGGTATCTTCTTCTTCATCACTCTCGAAAGACTCTATTTCTTCTCCTTCGCGGACCACCTTATCAATTTGCAAGTGTTGGTGTTCTTGGTGTTCATGGTAATCGTCCACTTCCTCCTCCAACACCTTTGTCATTTCCTTTGATTTCCTTTCCAACTCCTTTGATATTTTCATTGTGGCTTTCATCTCTAGAGGTTCAATCAGAGGGGTTGAGGTAGGAATGCTAGCTAGAACCTGGGCCAGGGCAGCTTGGATGGCTGGATTCATCAAAACTTCAAAAAGCTCAATGGGAACGTTTTGCATAAGCCGCAAGAAGGTCTTTAGAAGTGAGAGTGTGGGTATTGGCCTTGTTTTTATCACTAATGAAAGAGATGTGGTTGGGGATATGGAAGCAAAAGAGAGTGGAGAAGTGGTGGCAGAAGAAGAGTCAATCATTACAACCTACCCAGTAGGTGAAGAATAAGCAAGGTGGACCGAGATATCCACTGTAGGTGGGGATGTAGCTACCATGGCTTGAGAAGTAGGTGGAGGGGCAGCAATAGTGGAGGTAACAGGCGGAGATTTTGGTTGCTCAACCTCCATTTCCTCTCCCTCATGGACTGGATCTTCTTGAATAGCAGGCATCTTTGTGAAACTGCCTGATCTTTTATATTTCTTGGAAGGTTCATCTTTCGAATCCTTTCTAGCATATACCTTGGGATTGGGATGTTGCTCATTAGTCTCTTTTCTTTTCCTTGACGTGGTAACTGGAGGGGATTTCGAAGCTTCTCCTGATGGGGCAACAACTATCTTGCTGTCTGTTTCGCTCATTGGTTCACTCTCCAACCCCTCATAGGTCAAAGTAACTCCTTGTTGCTTCAATTGGGCAAATTTCCCTTCAATCCATTCTTTTATCTGAGGCTCGATAGGCTTGGTTAAAATGTCGAAGTCGTTGACCTCCTATTCATCCCAGTCATTCAGTGGCAGTGAGAGATTGGCGACTGCGTTGTACTGAGGATCCATGAATGTACTTTCATCCTCCTCCACCTGATTTGGTATGGGGAATAGATTGACTCTTTTTAGGAAAAATGTAGTCATTCGCATATAGTGCCTCATGCACACTTCATTATCATCCTTTCAATTAGCCTAGAAGTTTTCAACGCTGTGTAGATGGGCATACTCGGGTCCAAGTTCCTTCTTGATATGGCCATAGGGATCCATCCGTGTCCGGACTATGTGAAGTCTAAAATGGTATTCAACCAATTCCTTCTTTGAATTGTCGGCACATTGAGAGGTGTGTAGTTCATATAGCCCTTGATCGAAGGAAAGGGGATAAGGAATCCCTACCCTATGTTTGCTACTTAAAAGGGCGTACACATGTCGTAGCTGCCGAGATAGCTCTAATAGTATGATCCGATCATTGGGATATTGGGGCAGCTTGTAGGGTCTTTTTGAAAAGCCTTCTTCATGAATATATGTGAACTTTGGATACTGGATGAATAGAAAGGAAAACTATTTCAGAAATGCAATGGCACTGTGAGAGACTCTCCTCTTGAAGTCATCCCCGAGCAATATGATGATTTGACCTATGAAAGTGTTGTTGACCCTGCAGTAATCCCTCTTAAAGTTTCTGAATTGTAACTTAGGGTATTTATCATAGAATTTCAACTCCCTACCTGGTTCCTCATCTGGAGCTCTGAACAAACCACTGTATTGTGCCTATTCGGCTAGTGAATAGACCAAGTAGGATGTCATGTAAAACTTAGAGGTTTTCTTTACGGCCATGAATTTCTCGTGGAAGCGGTCATTGATTATCCTGCTCTAATAAAACTTGGTTTCTCCATGGAGAATCTCCTCAACAAAGTATAACATCCATTCTTGGAAGTAAGCAGCAGTAGGAATACCCATTACTCTGCTTAGCAAGGTCACTAAATTGTGGTAGTCTTCATAAAAGTCACTGCGAAAGAGCTCCTGGGGAACTTTTGTAGCACTACCCCTCTTTTCCTTTAGCCAATATTGATTAATAACCCTTTTACATTTATGGGGATCTTTGTCCCACATAGATTTTCCATCACCCATGGTTGGCAACTCCATCTCCCCGAAGGTAGGGATATGGAAAGTCTTTGTTATTGCCTTATCAGACATGTCGGATAGAACATTTCCATCCCTATCTACTATAGTTCTGGTTTCCTTCTGATAGGCCTCCCTGCAAGCCATCACCAATTCAGGGGCAATGAGGGTAGGAGGGAAGCCCGCAACCTTAGCTATTCCACTACCTTTGATGTTTCATGCATTCTCTATTTTGGGGCTGATTCAGACTCTCTGCTTGAATTTGTCGATGTCTATGTGTCTGATGTTGGTATCTGTGACCTCCTTCTAGGTTGTGGTGACTTCGGACTTAGGGGTTCCCCCTAGAATTGATATTTCATCTAGTCCTTATCTTCTTTCCCACGAGGTGCCTTGCCTATTTTCTTTCCTTTTTCTTTCTCCTCAGCCGTTCTCAAAGGTCCCGCACCCGATTTCATATATCCTATAACCAAAGCGGAAACAAACATATTCAAGCATAAAAGACATGGAATGTTAGTCAAAACCCTGCAAAACAACATTAGATCAGGTAAAACATCATCCAAGGGTTTTATCATGATTTCTAGATCATCATTAGTAGCTCATTCAGGGGAGTCAAGGCTATGTGGGCCCAAGGTGTGGACCTCCTTGGGCTGATAGCTATTTTTGAAGGGAAAATAGGATAGGGCGACCTGCAATGCTCCACCCTCCCTAGGACTTGGTCATGTTGTGGGGTCCATTAAGGAGAACATGCCATTTTGGAATGTGGGTCGAAGTTTGTTTTCAGGTTAGAAGTCTTTTGGATAATCTTTTAATCACTCGGGTGTGGAGCAAGCGAAGGCAGTGAATGTCATAGCCATTTGGAAGTTCGCCATAGAGAATGGCACCGACGGCACAAAAACCTGTAGGTGGCGTTCTGCCTTGCGGGGCCCGCAAGTTTGGAAGATAGTCTCACCTTAGTTTGAGCATGAGTCTACTGTGGGTGAGAAAGTGCAGGTGGATGACATGTGACAACCATTCACAACAGAAAAAGTTGGACGGCGGTTTGACAGGGGAAACCCACGGTACTGGGTCCACAACAGGCACATGCATTATTCTTCATTCATTGTTTGTCAGGCAGCTTTGGAAGGATCAGGCTCCGCACAGCGGGCCAATGGAGGCTCTTTTCCATTCACAATGATGACACTAGGGCATAATCCCCATGAAGGAAACCTGCGAGGAAAAGTCAAACTATCTTGATGTGTGTGAGATCCACAACATGGAAGGATGGTAGTTGATGGTAGTTAAAAAATGGTAAACTGTCCACGTCAACCCATAGACGGAAGCCCGCAAAGCGGAGTCTATAGGAAGGAGTTAGTTGTTTCGAGGTTCAAAGGACAAGATGACGCCAAGGAGGTCGGGCTCCGAGGTGTAGAAGGGTGGACACCGACAACCATTAGGAATGGTGGAGTTGAGATGGAGTCCCGTGGACAGAAGTTCGTGGGTGGAGACCCACAAAGTGCATGCGCCTTAGGATTTTTAAAATTTTGAACTCAATGGGCAATCATTAGAGTGGATGTCGTAGGTTGGAAGAACGAGGTCTGATAGCCATTAGAAACAATGAAAACTGTGGGGCATTCCTCAAGAGGAAATCCACAGACACGGACCCAATGGGATTGATGGATGTCAAATTTATGTTCCACTTGCAAATTTTGATTAGGTGTAAAACATCCATGCTAAAGGGGATTTTCGCGATGGCGGATCCGATAGGTGATAATGGCATCTTGAATGTTAAACAATTTTAAAGGAATGCTCATGACCGAGGAATGATTGCGGGCCTGCGTTAAGCGAAATCCCTGGCCCAAGAATGACCATAGTGAGATGAAGTTCCAAAAACCTCCTACCAACGATCTTTAAGGTTTGTCTGATTTTTAAAAGGTAGGTTTAGTGCATCGTAGGTTGTTCTAGGTAATCTTTAAATTTTTTCCTTGTAAATATTAACAGATTTTGAAGAAACGAAGGAAAATATGAAACGAGATGCGAGGTGGAAAACAAACCTCTAGAATCTAATGAAGGAGGACGAACCAACAAAAATCAGATGTTGGGAATCGACAGACTGGTTTAGCGGGTGCGGCAGCGGCATTTGAGGGTGGCCTTGACTTACTCTGCTTAAACTGTCGAGTGAAAATGACATTTCATTCTCAGATATTTATAGATTTTAGTGCATTAAATGCTCCTAATTAATGCAGGTATGACTACTCCAAAAATTTGGTGAAATGGTCGGATTTCAAAAGCGACCATGGGAAGGGTGGAGTCTGCAGAGTAGATGACAGTCGTGGGTGAGCCACCAAGTTGGTGATGGGAATGACAATCTGGAAGGCGGGTTTCAAGTTGCAGATGGACGTGGTTTGTCTGCCGTTCGAACTGACAAAGGTATTAGGGAAATCCACAAGGGGCAGCTCGCATGGGTGGACCCTTTGGGCCCCAGGGACATCATTTTGAGAGGCAATGGAAAACTTCCAGGAGACCTCCATGAGGGATTAGGACTTAGAAAATTTTGAAGGGGGAAACATGGTTGACTTAAGATGACTCCTTTAAGGCTCAATGACCACTTGTGACACCAAAATAGGGAGCACACAAAATGAGGTGACGACAAAATGACACAGCAAATAGAATGCAATAGGGTCCCCGTTCTGAATGGGGCGTGCGTGCCGAGGGCACAACACTATTTAGTTTTTTTTATTGAGGTTACTAATTTTGTTATGAAAACTTAATATTAATCTGGTTATGGCAGCTTAATATTATCATTTCAGTCTGAAATGTGGCTACATAAAATAGGGAATTGGGTTTTTGCAAGTTTCCTGACAACTGTTAGAAATGTGCCCATACCAACATAGGATAATTAGATTGCTTTCCAAAATTTCTTTTCTCTGTTTAATTCTCCTTGTTTATTTGGGTATGGCAACTTTGGAATCACCATTCCATTCAGTAATCTATCCATGCCAAGATAGGATAATTAGATGAGGAGGCTACAACTTGGGAAATTGGAGATCTGGGCTTTGTTTTTTAATTTTCTCCACAATAATAAGAAGATTATAGTTCATTAAATTCCTTTAAAACATCTCTTTAAAAGAGGTTTAATGAGCTAGAATATTTTGGCATTCCATGAGACCATAATTCTTTGAGGCATTCTATCAAGCCTTGTCTATGCTTCCACATTTTGCATACATGTCTACCAGAGTATTCCCAACTATAATACCTGATTAAAATTCCCTTCCATTATGCTTTGATGGGTTTCCATACCCTCTTCCAAACTCCCATTTTAGCACAAGTAGAGAGGATGAGTTTCTAAAGCCTTATGAGGTTAAAAGAAATCCATTTTGTGCATATATTGCAATCATTGCATTCCATGAGATAACATCTCTTGAAGGCATTATGCCATACAGTTCACGTGCCTTTTCTATGATTCCATATTTTTCATACATGTCTACCAGAGCAGTTGCAACTATAACATTTGACAAAACCCTTCTTCCATTATACAAATTCTATTTTGGCACAGGTAGGGAGGATGCTAGCTTTACACCTAACAATTGCATTTGCTTGAAAGTTTTAAAGTGTTTTCAAACAAATCTACCTTGTGCATATCTTGCAATCTTGCAGTCATACCACATCACTTTGAGACATACTATCAAAAATTTTACATGCCTCTTCTATGCTTCCATATGTTGCATACAACTCTATCAGGGAAATTGTAACTACATCTGACCAAATTTTGCTATCCTTTATGCTTTGGTGGACGTCTATACCCTGTTCCAAAGCTCTCATTTTGACACAAGCAGGGAGGATGCTGGAAAAGGTTGTGGAATTTGGCTTTACACCAACCAATTGCATTTTCTTTAAAATTTATAAATCCTTTTCAACAAATCCATTTTGTGTATATCCTACAATCATTGCAGTCCATGAGACCACATTTCTTTGAGGCATTCTCTCAAACAGTTCACGCGCCTTGTCTATGCTTCCACATTTTGCATACATGTCTAATAGGGTAGTTGCAATTACATCTGACAAAATTCCTCTATCCTTTATGTTTTGATGGATGTCCATACCCTATTCCAAATCACCCATTTTGGCACAGGCTGGAGGATGATGGCAAAGGTTGTGGAATTTGGATTTACATCTGCTAATTGCATTTGCTTGAAAGTTTGTAAAGCCTTTCCAACAAATCCATTTTGTGCATATCCAACAATAATTGCAATCCAATAGATGACATCTCTTTGAGGCAATAGCTGACAAAAATCCCCCTTCTCACTCACTCGCACAGTCTTCGGTTGGTCTCTGCGGGAATGCGGGGAGAAAAAGTAAGTCCATCGCTCTCCCGCACCACATTTAGGGTTTGCTTGTAGGGATGCGGTGCCCACTCAGACTACCTCCCGCAAGCCCACAGATAAACTTGATAGTCCCTATGATGATGCGGGAAAGGACAATATCAATCCAAATGAAATACTCCAATTCCTACTCTCGCATCATGGAATCCTTCACCATAGGTTTGGACTATATCAAAGTAATGTCAATTCCAGTCTACGAAGGAGAAAGAGAATTGACTACTCATAATGATTTCCTGGGTGAATGTGCAGTGGATGGAATTCAAAAGGCCTGAGTTGAAGTGCTATCTGTACAAGTTTGCTTCCAAGTGGATGAGGATGGAATTCTAACAATCTCTACATAGGATAGATGAACAGGAGCAAGCAATCACATTATAACTTGTTACAATGAGTAGAGACAGAGAGCGAGGAAAGAGGAAGTGGGTACAACAATTACCAATGCACTACGTTTTCAAGTGGAGGACAAATGGGTCAAAGAAATTTACATTGCTAAATATAAATTGAGGTACTTCATACATAACACACAAAGAAAAAGTGTATCTCAAGATATCATCAACAGTTTAGATGGTGCTCGTGATTGGGTGAAGCAATGTGAAGACTTAAATCAACTGCTACACAAGTTGAAAGAGTTGTAGGCCAAGTATCAAAATATGAAGCTTCCATGTTTTTAATGTTATTTCAAAATATTTCCATTTACATTTGTGATTTTAATTATTTCAATTGCTTCAATAGGTCAATTTTGAGCAATAAAAGTAGGACAAATATTTACCATTTTTGTTGTGAATGAGGTGTAAAATTGCTAGTGACTGTTTAATTATTGAAATGGATGATATTTAAATAAAATGCTTTCAAACAGATCATGTTATGAAACTGAATATGAATTGTTATTTTATCTTGGAGCTGTGTTAAAATCTGACCATTTTGAATATTGGATATATTATTTATTAGTTCTTGCCTCTATAAAACGCCCACTTATATTTTCATTTGATCATTTTCCTACTAGTGTGTTTTGAAATATGTGTCAAAACCAATTAAAATCATGTGTTGTAGGAAAATTAAACCCTTTAGTAATTCTTGATTTTCCTTTATTACATGTGCTTCTAGTATTCTTTTTGTTTGTTACAGTGGATATTTATGCATATCTTGTCTGCTTTTGCAGCATACTATACTATTCTCTTGTTATCCCATCAGGTGATGAAGCAGTTGGAGATGGATGATGAATATGTTGGCAATGAGGAGGTGATGCATGAGTTATTTGATGAATTTTCTTGTCTTATGTGGAAGAGTTATCAGTTAGGTAGAGGGTTTAAGGAAGTCTTAAGATTGTCTTCCTCTTGACAGTAATCACCATGCTACAGTCCAAATTTTTGGACTCTCAAGAAGCTTATAATAAATGCATGTCAAATTATTCAGGGCCATTTTCCACATTGGTAACCACATCAAGGAGATAGGATTAAGTCATGTTGATGGCAATGTGAATGCACCCAAAATTGAGGAGGACAAAAGAATGGATTCACTATAGTGGCAGATAAATGATTCTTTTTTATTCTATTCCACAACATTAAAGGGCTCCGAGCATGCGTTTCCATCATTACAAAAGTTTTTTGGAGAAGTTTCTTTCTTGTAGTCATTTCTGTGCAATATTGTAACTTAGATTTTCAGTCTTGTGATTGAAAATAAAAATTGTAATACTCTATTTCTAAGTTGTAACTAGAACACATTTCTTTTAATAATAAATTTCACTAATTTTTCCTTCTCAATGGTTGTCTTATTGTGTGCAATTGATGATTCATGATGTGTATTTCTATGTTTTATGTTTAAATCCTCAAATATGACTAAATATACTACCAATTGACAAAAAATTGTGAATAAATATGACTAAATTGTTGGCAAATGGATTTTGGTGTTGTCATTGATGGCAACCTAAGTCATTGATCCAGTCCACACTTCAGTAGCTGACCATACTAGAAGACAGAATAGAGAACAGGGTATCTAGCTAAAGTTGAATCTATCAAGTGGTTTGCATTACCAGTTTATTAGTTTTGGTTGTGGATTTCAGGGAAGGTTGTTGGGTATATGAAATGTGTTATTATTAAGCTTTGTGTTTTCACATCAATTGGTGTACGAGTTAGGAGATCTAGTTGTTCAATTTTTTGTTCAACAATGCTAGAAGGTCGACTAAGTGAATGTTGGGTGTTGTAGATGTTTAAGGAAAAATTGTTTGGAGTATTTTCGTATTGGATATTTTGTTTTGGGTCCTAACTATGCTATGGATGACTTTGGTGGATGTGCATTAAATGTTACTCATGATTTGAATCGATAGTTGGAAAATATTTTCTACTTTATTGAAGCCAACATATAGCGATTGAATCCTTGGTGGCAGATATATATGAGATCGGTGAATTCATTTTGGTGTGTGTGTGTGAGTGTTCAATATGTGTTGATGTGTGTGCAAATATCAGAAGAGTAGTTGAGTGATTTTCACTTGTGCAGAAGAGGATTTAGTGAAGAGAATTAAGGTAGAGCAGAGTGAAGTGTAGAATCTGATAGAAGGTCCAAAATTTGATCTATGAGCCTAACTGAAACTGTAATCAGGAATTTGTAGATGCTACCTTCTTAGTTCAACCTTTTGATGTAATCCAAATCTTTGTAAGGCAGTGAGCCTTCCTAATTTTGAGCAATGAGCTCTAGGAAGTGCGCCTTAATGCAAGTGCATTCCCATTTTGTAAAACACTTATATTTTGAGTACTCAAATTGCGGATTGACCTCCACCGTGATTTTTCCCCTAACAAGGTTTCCACGTAAAAATCCTTGTGTTATGGTGTTGTGGCTTATTGTTCTTTGTTCATGCATCTTTCTTTTGATTGAATGTTTTAGGGACTTGAGAGAATAGATTAATAAAGTTAAAAATTGCACAACACTAATTCACCCCCCTTCTCAATTTGCTTGAGTCCAACAATTGATATAAGAACTAAGTTCCTTGGAAGAAGTTTAACAGCTTGAGGTGGATCTTGGAATGTAATAGACTCTGGTAGTCTTTAGCAGTAGCTTTTGGTGGCACTTGATGATCTTGATTAGTCTAAAGCAGAAGTTTGGGAATTGAGAGCAAATATTAAGGATGTTGAGAAATTCATTCAGAGGTTGAAGGATCAGATTATTAAATCCAAGGAGAAGAGAAAGGATCTCTATGATCAGATTAGGCAGAAAGAGAACAAAAGCATGGATGATGGCACCTGATTCAAACCTTGAAGGAAATAATTGAAGAATGTGAAAAGCTTGATAGAGACAATGCTACCCTAAAGCATGAGATGGAATCTATGGCAATGAAGATGACTAAGGAGATTGAAGAAAGAAAGAAGAATGAGGAAAATATTGCCCAGTCCCTAAAAGAAAGATCTGATGAATACAACAGAATTAATGGAGAATTCATTTAGTTAGAGATTGACCTACAACAATCCAGAAATAATGAAGAAGAGCTCAAAAAACAAATTGTTATCCTCAGGGATGAACTTACTACTACAAATTAATATAAGGAGAAGTTCATGATTAGCCCAGTTAAGCTTGATGAGTTGACTTAAGGACAAAAGAATGGAAATGACAAGCGAGGTCTTGGATATGAGAAAGGAGAAAGTTTCAGATCTAGACAAAGGAATTTCAGGCAAGGTAATCAAATGAATAAAGCAAAAAGGCATCCGGTAAGACAACCTAATGCTCAAAATTTTAATGGATACTATTTTTCTTGCAATAAATTTGGTCATATGGCTGCTCAATGTAGAAGTAAAATGAAATCAAGTGATCCATCATTCTCTAGTCAGTGTTTCAATTGCAATAAGTTTGGTCATAAGTCAATCAAATGTAGAAATATGTCAAACAACTTTGTCAATAGAAGGAATGTAAAATGTTATACTTGTGGAAGATTTTGGCATATTGCTAATCAATGCAGATGGAATGACTGGTTTGGACAAGGAAATGTTGTGTGTTTCAATTGCAACAAATATGGTTACATTGCAAGATTCTACAAAAACAAGAATATGGATAGAAGAGGTCTGACATACAAAGGGAGAAATATGCAGAAAGATGATAGGAAAAGGGAAAGTGACTATGGATGAAATAAGAGATCAGATGAAGAAGACATGGGTGAAGAAGTGTTCCTTTATTGTAGGAAATGAGCCAGCACTAGAACCTGCTTCTGGTAATTCCTTCGGGAATTAGTTTTAGGCCTCTAGCCTAGGGGAGCTGTCAAGAAAATATTTCAAACCCCTTGCTGGTAATTGACACTGGGATGTAGATGAGTGCAGTACAAATGTTGTTGGAATAGTTGGAAAGGATATTATACTGAGTTGAAGGTCCACATAAGTTTTTGTTTGATGATTGAGAAAACATGGTATCCAGATAAGTTAGGGCAAAAAGTATTTATAACAACAAAAGTTAGGTGTGTGAATTATAAAAGCAACTTGAAACCCTTATTTGCCACTTTGTGTCAAAGAAAAGAAGGAGAGCACCCTGCATTAGAATTTTGAAAGCGTGAGGAGAATTCGGTGACGAAACCCTAATCCATCAGGTACTTTGGTAGTATTGAGAAATTTTAGTCTAATTTAGTGTGCGGTTGAAGAACTTATTTTCATGTGTACGAAAGGAAAAATGGAACAAATCAAAGGAATGATAAAACTAGATGAGTATAGCAGTGAGAAAATTAGAGCTAAAAGAAACATGTCACACAATGAATTGAAATGGTTGAAAGAAGAAAAACACAAAAGTTTGGACATCTGGAGTGAATTCCCCTATTTCGTAAATGCAAAAATCGTTGAGTTTATTTTGGACAGATTAAATGATGATATTCTAACTTTGGATAAACCCTACCATATCTCGAAAGAAGTGATTGCAGTTGTAACTGGGTTATGTAAAGTTGGGGATGTGCCAAGGAAGAAGTCAATTCAAAAGAAAGAAGTTGAAACCCTAATTAGAGTAATTGGAGATCAAAGGGCATTGATAATATCCACAATTAATGATTCAGTGACAAGGTACATTGCACATGGAATATCCTACAAAATATTTTTTAGAAAAAAGAAGGTGCAACTTCAATAGGTGTTGTCTACATCTCACACAAGATGATAATGGAAGATCAGGATTTTGATCTTTGCAGATTGTTGAAAGATCAACTCATGGAGAATGTGCAATTGAAAAAGGAGACAAATTACCATTTTAGGTTTGGTACTTTAGTTATATGCCTTGTGATGTATTTTCTAAATTGTTTACCCCTGAATAATAGTGTAATATGGAAAGAGAGTGAACCAGTTTGCAAGCATATTTACATATACTCTAATAATTTGGTAAACTATGATCAAGTGTATGGATGTTTCTTTCAGGATTTGCTAAGGAAGTTTGGATCAATTGGTATTCCCATTTTGGTAAGAGCACTTGAATTTGGTTCCTCCTCTGGTGAGATGGAAAGAAAGAAGAAAAGAACAAAAGAAATTGCTATCTGTACTCCACTAGCATGCAAGACTCCAAAAGTTAAAGGGAAAGGAAAAGAACAGGTGATTGTGGACATCCCAGATGAGGAATTTGATAAGGAAACTAGGGACACCCTAGGAAAAGAATTGGAAATAGCTAAATCAAAACAAGAAAAGGAAATGGAAGAAGGAAGTGAAGGATAAGGTGATTTAACCAAAGAAGAGCTAATGCAACTTATTCATGAGGAAGATGGAATGCAAAATATTGTGAACATGTGGTCTATCAGACCTTCATATGAGAAAGACTTGATCTTAAGCATACTAAGTGCTCATTTTGTGCACAATCATATCAAATTGGAGAGTTTGCAAAATACATTTCCAGAAGAGATGATTGAATGCATCAAGGAAATCATGGACTTTGAGTCTCAAAATAAGGAAGAAGAATAAGTGATCTTACACTTGAAGAAGCAGTACAGATTGTCACTTACCAAGCTAAAAAACACATGAATCTACTAAGGAAATGCATAAGCACAACAAAAAACATTTATAACTATTGTCTTCAGTGGCCTCATGCAATCAACAAGTACAAAGAGAAGCTAGAACAAATTGAAACAGAGTTGAACAGTATTGGACAAAATTTTAACATGTTTTAGGATCAAGATGGTGCAATCAGGGAAAGGATCCAAGAACTGCAGTGAAAGCATGCAAGTGTTTAGAACACCAGGAATAGGATTGTTGACACGTTTTGGAAAGTGAAGGATATAACCGAATGTAGGCTAGAACCGTTGATTGAGATACTAAGGAAGGAAGAAGTATTGGAAGAAGGTATCACCATTATGGAATCCCTTATCAAAATTATCAACTAGACATCTACAAACAACAACATGATCATAATCATCGAGATTGCAGTGGAAGCGTGGAAGAAGTTTCTTCCGGAGATGAAGGAAAAGTACAAAATAATCTTCAATTAGCGGTTGTATTTCTTCAAATTTTTGAATCAGTTTTGCATAAGTAAGTTTTTGGTTACACTTCATAAGGGGAGAAAGAAAATAAGAAATCAGTGAATTATAGGAATCAGTGAATAAATTAATATGACTAAATATACTACCAGTTGATAGGAATGATAAAACTAGATGAGTATAGTAGTGAGGATATTAGAGCTGAAAGAAACATGTTGTCGCATGATGAATTGAAATGGTTGAAAGAAGAAAAACACAAAAGTTTGGATCAATTAGTATTCCCATTCTGGTAAGTGCACTTGAAGTTGGTTCCTCCTCTGATGAGATGGAAAGAAAGAAGAAAAGAGCAAAATAAATTGTTGTCTGTACTCCACCAACATGCAAGACTCCAAAAGTTGAAGGGAAAAGAAAAGAACAGGGGATTGTGGACATACCATATGAGGAATTTGATAAGGAAACTAAGAACACCCTAGGAAAAAAATTGGAAATAGCTGAATTAGAACAAGAAAAGGCAATGGCAGAAGGAAGTGAAGGAGAAGGTGATTTAACCAAAGAAGAGCTAATGCAACTTATTCATGAGGAAGATGGAATGTAAAATATTGTGAACATGTGGTCTATTAGACCTTCATATGAGTAGGACTTGATCTTAAGCGTACTAAGTGCTCATTTTATGCACAATCATATCAAATTGGAGAGTTTGCAAAATACGTTGCCAGAAGAGATGATTGAATGCATCAAGGAAATAATGGAATCTGAGTCTCAGAGTAAGGAAGAAGAAGTGATCTTACAATTGAAGAAGTAGTACAAATTGTCACTTACCAAGCTGAAAAAGGACATGAATCTACTAAGGCAATGTATAAGCACAACAAACAACATTTATAACTATTGTCTTCAGTGGCCTCATGCAATCAACAAGTACAAAGAGAAGTTGGAACAAATTGAAACAAAGTTGAACAATATTAGATAAAATTTTAACATGTTTCAGGATCAAGATGGTGCAATCAAGAAAAGGATCCAAAAACTGTAGTTAGAGCATACAAGTGTTCAGGACACCAAGAATAAGATTGTTGACACCTATTGGAAAGTGAAGGACATAATTGAATGCAGGCTGGAATAGTTGATTGAGATACTAAGGAAGGGAGAAGTATTCGAAGAAGGAATCACCATTCTAGAATCCCTTATCAAAATTATCAACCAGACATCTAAAAAAAACAACATGATCATAATCATTAGGATTGTAGTGGAAATATGGAAGAAGTTTCTTTTGGAGATGAAGGAAAAGTACAAAATAATCTTCAATTAGCGACTATATTTCTTCAAATTTTTGAATTAGTTTTGCATAAGTTTTTGGTTACACTTCATATGGGGAGAAAGAAAATATTTTATTATATTTTTGTCATTGATGTCAAAGGGGGAGAGAGAGCAGTGAAAAATTCCTTATCAAACTCAGGGGGAGTTTTGTCACCTGTGGCATTTTGAAGTTTTGAAGGTTCTGACACTTAGTCATTTTTCACCAAGTGTTGCCATCAGTGCCAAAGGGGGAGATTGTTGGCATATGTTCTTTTGGTGTTGTTATTGATGACAACCTAAGTCATTGATCTAGTCCACACTTCAGTATCTAACCATATTGAAAGACAAAATAGAGAACAGGGTATTCGGCTGAAGTTGAATATGTCAAGTGATTTGCATTACCAGTTTATTAATTTTGGTTGTGGATCTCAAGGAAGGTCGTTGGGTATATGAAATGTGTTATTCTTAAGTTTTTTGCTATTGCATCAATTGGTGTACGAGTTAGGAGATCCGATCGTTTTATTTTCTGTTTAATAGTGCTAGAAGGTTGACTAAGTGAATGTTGGTGTTGCAGATGTTTAAGGAAATTTTTTTGGAGTATTTTCATATTGGAAATTATGTTTTGGGTCCTAAATATGCTATGGATAACTTTTGTGGATGCACATTAAATGTTACTCATGATTTGAGCCAACAGTTGGAAAATATTTTCTACTTTATTGAAGCCGACATATAGCAATTGAATCCTTGGTGGCATATATATATGAGATTGGTGAATTCATTTTAGTGTGTGTGTGTGAGTGTTCGATATGTATTGATATGTGTGCGAATATCAAAAGAGTAGTTGAGCGATTTTCACTTGTGCAGAAGAGGATTTAGTGAAGCGAATTAAGGTAGAGTAGAGCGAAGTGCAGAATTTGATAGAAGGTCTAGAATCTGATCTACGAGCCTAACCGAAATTGTAATCATGTATTTGTAGATGCTATCTTCTCAATTCAACCTTTTGATGTAATCCAAATATTTTTAAGGAAGTGAGCCTTCCAAATTTTGAGCAGTGAGCTCTAGGCAGTGTGCCTGAATGCAAGTGCATTCCCATTTTGTAAAATACTTATATTTTAAGTAATCAAATTATGGATTAACCTCCACCGTGGTTTTTCCCCTAATAGGGTTTTTATGTAAAAATCCCTGTGTTATGGTGTTATGGATTATTGTTCTTTGTTCATGCATATTTATTTTGATTGAATGTTTTAGAGACTTGAGAGAATGGATCAATAAAGTTAAAAATTGCACAAAACTGATTCACCCCCCCTCTCAGTGTTGCTTGAGTCCAACATAAATATACTACCAATTGATAGAAATCAGTGAATAAATATGACCAAATTGATCAAATAACTAAATATACTACTAGCTGATAGAAATCAGTGAATAAATATGACTAATTCTATGACCAAGTTGATCAAGTGACTAAATAAATGACTAGCAATAAACTACTAATGGTCACGTGACCAAGCTTAGTGAATAATATGACTAAATATATGACTAAATCAATGAATAAGTTAACGAATAAATATACTAGCAAATCGATCAATCAAAACAACTAATAAATGACTAAAATTGGTTTAGTCACAAATTTGGTTGCATTATAAATGACTGACAATAAACTACTAATGGTCACGTGACCAAGTTTAGTCATTTATAAGTAGTTTTTGGTAGATTTTTCAGTCACATGTTGTTTCTGTACTAGTGTAAATTTTGGTGAAAGTTTTAAAGGTTAAAATTGTTACAATTGATTCATCCCCCTCTTAGTTGTCTTTTTCAACAATTAAGGCACACACACATGAGGCAAGAATCACTAGGATTCACTACTATTGTGAAAGGAACACTCACTAGACAAAGGTGTGATGGCAAACCAAAGGAAAACATTAACCCCCTCATGGCACTTTATAGCATAGTTCAAATAGAAAAGGCACAACAAGATGTGCAAAATATCCAAAACATATACACCAGAATGACACTTTATCTTAGTGCATCTACAAAAGAGAATGTGCATGAAAAAGATGTCTACAATGCCCAAATAGAACAAAATACTAGAAATACATATAAAACAGCCAAAAACAAGTCATAAACGAAAAGTTCATAGGAGCTAAGACATCCAAGTAATTCACCAGAGTGTGAAAACACAAAATACTGAATAAAATGTACCTAGTGAGAAATCTAGAAAAGTGCATGAATGGCTATGAAGATCTATGAAAGACGATTCCAACACTGATGGAATCATGAAAAATAGAGAAACTGCTCAAAAGTTATGAGCTTAATACTGAAAACAACACCTCTAACTTCAACAGGATGTAAAATATAATAGAAGCAAAAAAAAGGTGACGAGACCCACACCACTAGAAATTTGGCAGAACTAGCTTTTTGACAATATCTCGTTTGCCTGATTTCGACTTTGTATGCCCACATTATGTCAAAAAGAGAAAAAACTACTCTCTGAGGCCAAATGGAGGGCTAGGATGGGGCAAGGGGTCATCTGTAAGACTGACGTCATGTTGATGTCAGTATGACATCATGTTGATTTCAACATGATGTCATGCTAACATCAACATGACATTAGCAAGAATATGTTGAGAATATTCCCTAAGACTGAAAAAAATATCGACCCCTTGAAAAAAGGTTCCTCAGAATATTCTCTGCTCGTCACCGAAAAAAATTAAGAACTTTGCCGAAAAAAAGCATAGGGGGTAAAAAAAAGTGATGTCATGCCAAAAAAGTCTAAACAGTGGCTGAGAAAGGGACATCGTGCCAAAAAAGGCGATCACTAGTTGGAAAACTGTTGAAGGGTTAAAAAACACTAGAAAATTTGTTTGAAGGGCCTGACAAAAAAAATTATGCCGTCGATGTTAAAGAAAGGGCCGCTGATGGAGTAAATGGCCACCAACAGGTATAATGGGGCCCATAGGGACTTGCGATAACAGGTGTACCCTGTGTGTGCCATAAAAATACTACATTTTATTTAATTCCCCAAAAAAACTAGTATGCCACCCAATAATTTTGAAACCCTATAGTTTAATAATTTTTTAAAATAAATTTCTAAAAATCATAAATTTATAAAAAAATTACACGAAGCTTTTAATTATTTTTTTCTCAATCTACGTGCAAACTGTACAAGGATTGTACGACCTCTGTATAAAATTATTTTTCCTTAGAAGATCTTGACATCGAAATAGGGAAAATTTATAGTCAAAATTCATGGAATCGGCTTCCTAAATCCAATAGCAAGGTCCTTTTCGTGCCAAAATGCACTAATATCATAGCTACCCTCTGGATCTGAAAAATAAAGCAACTGCTTCAAACCCTTGCAGAGCTGACCTCAATAGTCCAAATCAAGCCAAGCAAAAGGAAAATATAACTTTTTTGATAACTTTGAATCCAATGGTGAGGTTATTTTTGTGCCAAAATGTACCTAAAATCTCCCACCTCCAAAATTTGCAAAAAAAAGAAAAGGGGATTCATATATGAAACCTGCTACCCTTGTTGAAGAAAAAAACTTCATAAATCGAGAAGGGGTTTGCTAAATCAAGACTATGATACAATGTTATAATTGTGAAAAACATGAGCCATAGGATCAAACAACGAACAAAGACACCTTCCACACAAGAGATATGCAAACAATATGTTCAATATTCCTCAACAAGAAAAAGATATAGAAGAACCTCAAGAATCTTCAAGGAAAGCAAAAGTCCTCAAAGGTTGAGAGTTTGAGAGAAAATCTCCAGTGTGATAATATAATGTGGGTCGAGTGCTATATAGGAGCGACCCTAAATGGTAAAAGGATTAGATTAGGACAAGTTTCAACATCACATGCGATGAGACAAAATGATCTAATAATAGCTCAC
Source organism: Sequoia sempervirens (assembly GCA_007258455.2). Taxonomy (NCBI): domain Eukaryota; kingdom Viridiplantae; phylum Streptophyta; class Pinopsida; order Cupressales; family Cupressaceae; genus Sequoia; species Sequoia sempervirens. The sequence continues at coordinate 49,235 of VDFB02321509.1, forward strand.
TTCAGTTAACATAGGAAAACACTTAGTTAACTTAATAAATAACTCCTATGTTTAGCTTAAGTGCATGAGAATAAATTAGACTAATAATCAATTAAAGCTTAATTAATTATTAGCTAATGCATGACTACTCTAACAATAAGCATCCAAGAGATAATAAAAACCTCATAAAACCAAAATATACCACTAAATATAATCATGAATTAATATAATATTATAAATCAATCCTATCAATTGCATACATGATCATGTTGTGTCGATGCTCAAACGTACATGAATATCCATGACACCATAATCATCACCATCATTGTATTTGCATTAAGTTCTCAATAAAATGAGACTTTTAGTCTCACACATGTATAAATCATGTCCTCAAAATAGAAGACAACATATGTACTATTGGTGATCTAGGTTATAGCTCACAAATCCCTAAGGCTAGATAGTCTTTCAAGTGCTAGGGGTGTCAAACTTGGGAAGAATATCCAAAAAACCTATGTTCAAGTTGGGAAAATCAAGACTAATTATTGAAATGGGTAATACCTTCACTTCTGGATTTTCTAAACCAAGGGGGGTTTTCATAAGTGTTGCAATAGATATCACCATAAAAGCACAACACTTATCCTAATATAAACCATACCCACTACATAGTGCACCCTTATTTTGGTTTTCACTTCGTTCCTATATGTTGGTTTGAAATATTCAAAGTCAAGAACCTTATTAGAGAAGATAATATACAATATGGGTATCTAAAAATATGCTTCATGATAACTTGATATGTTTTTATATGTATTTAAACATGGTAGTTGGAACACACTAGAAAGGATAAAATTAAAAGATCTTTAAAAATTGATTTGTTTTGAGTATGTAGAGCATGATGGGGAGAAGGAGCCAGTAATAAATTGGTTCCTTTATCTAGTTGGGCAAGAAAGTCTCTTAATTCATACAAAATATGGAATAACTAAAACCAAGGTGATACCTTAATCAAAACACCACAAAAGACCATGCCTTTCAAAATGTGCAAGCAAGCTAGGCTCTACACATGCATTTAGGAAAAAATAAATGGTTGAAAAATATTAAGTGAGTCTACTAAGTAGTCCATGAGCGTACTCATATATTTCCTTTATTATGCTAAAAATACACCTTACAAAGTCTTTGCAAGGATTTTATAGTCATTTTGTTGACAAACTAAACAACACACATCTAGAAATATATACCATACACATTGAGACACTCAATTACGTTGATTATACCTTTAATAATTTTATCCACAAAGTTTACATATATTTATTACAAATTTGGGACAAACCCAAATCATTACAATCCCAACATACCTTTACCCAGAATTGGAAATTGAAACCCTAGGGCTTCCTATGAATATCTTTATTTTTTTGGTTTTTCAACTACCCATCTTTCTTGTTATTCTCCCTCTTTCATCCAAATTTCATCCTCCCTTGAAAAATAAAATTCACTACACATATATTGTCACAACGCATTTTTGGATCAAGTTGAGGAAGTCATTTTTAACTAACAATAAGTCAAATACTTTGGTATGTGTTTCAAATTATGATATCAAACCTATATTTTTTGGACATTTATATTGTGATTGTTCTATTGTATTTATGCTAAAGGAAAGGAAAGGAAAATATCAGTTAGATATTGATTGAAAAGATATGAATGTGAGTTGATTATCTTTATGATGATTCTTAGTGAATGATTTATATTATGTTATGATATATTTATTATTAAACTAACTACCTTGTTTCAATGAGGTGGATGCAAGAAATTAGTTTTCCCCATCCCAGACGAGGGGGGAGAGCATCACAAGAGAGAGGGAAGTAGATTCAAGAGAATGGTCAACACATCATAACTATGAGAACTCACACGTGCACACAATGTCATGCCTTGTTACGTATATTATTTTGATATTCATCATAAGTTGTAAATGTGATGAAACCTTGCGTAGTAATATAATATTAGTTTCACTTTTTTAACTCTATATCACCATTTTTCATGATTGACTTGGTAATTGATATTTACTTCTCATCTTGCTATTTTTTTGGCATTATGTCTTAAGCCTGATAGGATTTTGCATCAAATAGATTTCATAATTATTCATTCATGAAAAAATTACATATATATGTACAAATATAAATAAATATAAGTGGTAAAATACCTAATATATGGATATATATATCTATATATATATATATTCATACATGTATATATCTCAAGTTGTGAGTATTTGTAAAACAATAAATATAGGTATCTAAAAATGTATATATATATATATATATATATAATAGATACAAAGGTAGATATCTATACTTATATATAGATATATAGATATCTGGGTGGATATTGTTATGATTATTATCTTTCTTTTCAATTGGGATCTCATTGAGTGGTTAGGCTCAACATAGTGGAGAGTATGAAAGGAATTGAATGCATTATACAAAATTAAAAGTGGAAGTACAATAAAGTAATATGTAGATAAAACTCTAGTGTCTAGTAACTATTAACTCAATTTATTATCCATTGAATATGGCAAAGTGGAGAGTAAATGCAAATTTTCCTTCAATAATAAAGAGGAGAGACTTTAGGGTTGTTGCGATAATAACAAAAGAAGGAATGAATGAAGTGAGATTTGCAGCAATAGAAGGAAGAAGAAGCTCTATATTTTTGAAGTCATACAATAATTTCCTAACTAGCTATAAAGAACACATAATGCTACTATATCACTCACCTTTAGAATGACCTAATCCAAGATATACTAGGAAAAATGAAAAATAATATGCTATGCTAGGAATAACCTTAACTTGGATTTCCTTGCAAAGGTCTAGTTCTTAAACATATGCTCAATATTTATAGTTTATTCAAAAGAATGATAGTCATAGGTCATTCTCTCTATATTTTTTCTTGGGAATGCATAAAAGTGTTGGTCTCTTTTCATTAAAATATAGGGTTTATAGACTTATTATTCTAGGGTTTTTTTCTATAGTTATATGAATGCTAGTTTTCTCCTTCAACTTTTATTGGCCTATTATCATCATACACTACTTTTAATTTTAAAAAGAAAGCTGGGTTTGTTCTTCTTTTTCCCTTGACCATGTTTTTCTGTAAGATCTTACAATAAAATTTCTATTGTTAATACTTATTACCACTCAAAATTGTCCAAATGGTATGGCTATATGACCTTACCAAGTATATGATAATTGCAAATACTACTATGTTAATCTATATGACCTTTAACAAGTCTATGATAATAGCAAATATTACTATGTTCATATTTATGACCTTTAACATGTTTGTGATAATTTTAGTTACTGATATATTAATATATGTGACCTTTAATAGGTTATTGATAATTGCAAATAGCACTATGTTAATATGTATGACCTTTAATAGGCTTTCGATATTGCAAATACTACTATGTTAATTTATGTGACCTTTAATAGGTCTATAATATTTCAAATACTTCTATGTTAATATATATGACCTTTAATAGGTCTTTGAATTCTAAATATTGTTATGTTAATAAATACGAGCCTTAATAGGTCTATGATATTGTAAACACAATTATATTAATATATACAACCTTTGACGAGTTTGTGTTGATTGAATGCATTGTATGTTAATATAAACAACCTTTAATTGGTTTGTGTTTATGGTGAACATTAGTATGGTTATTTTGACTGGTCTATGTTTATTGCAACCATTGTATTTTACTTGACCTAAACCAAGTTTTTATTTAATGTAAACACTATTCTATTATTTTTACCTTGATAGGTCGATGAACTTTGTGAATGTTGTCATTATTTGACCCTTAATAAGAAATTATTATTGTGAATATTGTTACATGTGTTCGACCTTTTTTAGGTCTATATTAGTGGTGAACATTGTTAATATTTACAACCCCAAATAGACTAGTGTTATTGAGAATAATGTGAATTATTTGCTAGTATCTCTCAACCTATGATACATATGAGGAGGATATTGAATACTTGTTGGCTTTTAGACCATAAGCAAGTTTGTATGCTTTTTGAATCTTATAGAAGTTATTGACCATGAAATAGGCTAAAGGCTAGAGGACTTATACAATTATCTTTTGTGTTAGGAAAATAATGTTTTAGTCTGAATTATGACTTATTATCTATAATGTATTTATCAGTGATAAAATTATAAATGGATAAATGTACTTATATGGGTACATATGTATATAGGATGCATGTATATGTACAAATATATATACATAGATAAATATTGTTTATACTATTAAGATGATGCAAATGTACATATATATGTATATGTATATGTATATATACATATGTGTGTGTGCGTGTATGTATATATAAGTATATATACATGCATATTTACATGTGAAAAAGGATAGATTATTTTTATCTAAAATCAAAGAAAAATATGATTAATGTTGAAAGAAAAGAACAATACTTGAATTGGAAATGTTTGAGTATTATAAGGAAGAATTATGTATGTTAATGGTTTTATGGAAAATGGATATAAGGATCATCTTCGATGGGAATATGCATATAATTGTTTATTTAAACCATTTTCTGAACTTAAATGTGAAAGTATAATTGTTGATAACTAGTTTGAGATAGAAGTGTGTAAATATATGATGCACATATCCATCATGGAATGTGTTTATTTTGATTATTAAGTATTTAATGTGGTTAACCCAAAATCATCACTTGTATTATTGATTTATATTGGCTTTTTTTTTATAATTTAGTTAGATGTGTCATACTTAGCTAGAGGGAATCTTGAGTCGAATGCCAAATGTTTTGTATTTAGACACAACACTAGTTCTTAGATGACATGGTGACCTTGGTGATTCCCTTGATCCGCTACCCTCATGAAGGGTAGGGCTACTTGTTGATATAAGGTGTGTAGGGAACCTCTAGTCTGTGGTTGGAGGAAAAGTACTCTCGTGATGCTCGGCCTCTTGCAATTGAAGAATGATTATTTATAATTTATGTCATCATTATGAAACTTGTAATATGTACTTGTAAGTTTAATTATTGAATAATTAGCTGTAATATGTAACACTTATTGAAAGTAGTATGTTCAAACAATGTAGTGAATTTCAAAATATGTTTGAAATTTATATTAATTTCTTAAAAGAAATTGTTTTGTATCTATTTATTATTTATACCAAAAATTTATGGTATTTTTTAAAAGAAATTTGAGATTTATATAATAGAAAAACTAATTTTTCATCACATATATCCTTCTGAAAGTTGCACAAAAATGGAAACATGCAAATTTGAATAAGGGCTCTAAAAATTCACAATTTCGTACAACTACAGGTGGTGGCTATGTCTTCCTATTATATTTTTGTTATATTTTAAACCTAAATTTTTAGTGTACTATGAGTTTCCATTCCCAAGGAGTATGGGAGGCCATCTCCCATCTACAAGTGTTTGTTCAATCCATTAATGGTGTCCTAGGTTGTGCAAGGAGGTAGTAGGGATTTTTGTTTGAATGTTAAAGTTTTGAGACTTCACATGCCAAAGGCGATGAGGGGAAAAATACCCCAAATTTTTTGATAGGATTGTTGGAATGAGAAACTATGAAATCCTAAAATTGGACTTGGAGGTAAATTCATGCTAGGGTTGATGGGATTTCAGACTATTAGGGGAAGCATGACCAAGATGAAAATTTTGAAAAGGATGGAGGGATAAAGAAGTTCAAAAGTTTGACAAATGCAAAGGACTTAGGATTTTTGAAATATTTTCAAAATTTTGGGATCAAGAAAACCAAGGAACAATATGAAGGAAAGGGAAACCCCAACAATCTAGAGTAAAAAAATTTAGCACTTTGGCAACTTTTATGTTTAAAACTTTGGGGATTGGGGAATTAGGGAATCAAGGAAATAGGGGGCAAGGGAGAGATGGAAGATGAAGCCCAAAATTTTGAAAAACACAAAGGAATTATTCCTTTTTGAAATAATTTTAGACTTCACAAATCAGGGATGCCAATGAATGTATGACGGAAGGAGAAACTCTAAAACTTCACCAAAAAAATAGATAAAACTTTTAATATTTGAACTTTGAGGATCAAGGATGCTTAAAAACCCTAATAGTCCAAAAGGATGATAACTTTTACACTTATTTATTTGGGTGAAATGACAATATTGTGTCTCACTTTTTAGCCAAGATGGACATTTATATCAACACTTTTAACTGAATCTTCACCTTCTGAGACCTATAGCAACTAAATTGTGAAGAATTTAAAGATGATGGGAACTAGTGATTTGTGTCAATTTGTGTGTAGATTCTATATATATATGAAATAAACCATGAGTCTTTCAACATCTCCTTTAATAACTAGTTTTAAATAGTAAACAACATTTTCAAAAAGTAACATTTATGTCATCAAACATAACTTTATTTTTAGAAAGGATAAAATTCTAATTTTTAAAATATAGATTCTCAACATCAATATCTAGGGCAAGAATATTTTTTCATAATTTTTTATTACATTTTTTCAAATTAATTTTTAAAGTCATTGTAACTATAATGTAGACATAGGTGCATGCCATCAAACATAACTTGTGTATATATCGAAGTCCATTTTTTTTGGTGAAACAAGGACATCAATACCTAGGGAAAATGTATTTTTTGATTTTTGTCCACCTCGATAGAATGAAGAGCTTGATGTTCGGTGAAAAACCTATGTTTAGTAAAAATAAAAAATTAAATACATGATAAAATGAACACATATAAAAAATATACTTGTTGGAAAGATCGTTTTGAGGGCTACGATCTTGAAAAATATAATTTGTAAAATTACTTTATTTAATCCCTCAAAAGGTAAAGAAAAAGTGTTTTTTTTCCAACATTGTGATAGGTGTGAAGGAGACTCCATTGTGGGTATGATTTAATACTAGAGGGGTTCTATCGAAGGGGGTTTGATCTAAGAGGGTCTTATCTAACCCTCTTCAATTAAAACCATTTAGATGGAACCTTTCAAGGCTTAAATCATTAGTTTTTTCTAAAAATAAGTGATTTCAAGCAAAAATCAGGATGTCCCAAAAGTGAGACACATTATTGTGGTAGCACCCATTTTCACAAGGATTTTAGGTGGGGTTTTAGGAGCAATAAGAAATGCATGCAAGGATGGATACCACTAAAAATATGACAAGGCAATAAAAAAAATTAGCCGATTTGTTGGAAGGATTATAATGGGACTTAGGATTGATAAGGAAGGTGTTCAAGCACGAACAACCCAAAACTTTGAAATCCTAAAATACTCAAAACTTAAATTTTTGTTTTTCAAAATGGATATTTGACTAAAAAATGAAAAGGGAGATCTAATACAACACCAGATGTGCAATTTTAAGAAATATGGCCCATTTATAATCTCTTGTACTGATTATAAACTTGGGTCAATCAAAATAAAAATGTAGAACTTTAGAGCAAAAGAGGGAAAAATTAGACACAAAAAATGAGGTACCAACATGTACCTCTCCATCAAATTCCACACTCTAAAAATACTTGTAAAACTATATCAAGGAGCACCAAATATGATAACCTACTATACCCTCATATTGGCTCATAAAAATATGCACTCCCATCAATTTTTCCCATAAATTGATTTGAGTTCTCACACAATCACACCCTAAACCTTAGGCTCCAACAAGTGCTCTAACAATTACAAATATCTTTTTGTTCATCCAAGTGAAACCACATGATCAAAACACTACAAATTCCCTACATCACCTATTTGAAATTCAAATTTAGATTATGTATGCTTGAGATGTCACATGCTAACCATTCTAGAGAAATGTTAGCTTTAGGCACAAATTTTTGACACAAATAGAAAAAATCTAATTCTTAAAGCAATACCACCACATATTGCTTAGAGAAGTATTTATGATGTCTATAAGAATTCAAAAATTTGGTATCATATGTGACAAATAGGTCCTATGGAAGAAAAATAGCCTCCAAGGGCTACAAGGGTGCCTAAAGGAACATGTTTGTATAGTTTATACTTTTAGTAGTGCCCAAGTGGCCTGCTAGTGGTAGGTTGGAAATAATGGCCCATAGTGGTGGCACACTAGTAGGGATCTAGTGGAAAACCTAACTACATATTCAATTTTTTAATTTTTTAATTTAAAAATTATACTTTTTAAATATATTTTAATTTAATTTAATTTTATTATCTACACAATTGACCATACAACCACATCCATGGGGTTCAATTTTTTTGCATCAAGCCCTAGTGACTAAAAACCATCAAACTTTATGTCATTTTTCATGTCTTGGGCCTCTCAATCTAATGGAAAGTTTCATTTTGTTTTAGGATGTGATTTTTGCAACTTCCACCATAAAACCCCTATGGTGAACACTTAGAAAAATCCCTTTTATGAAATCTCTTTTAAACCCCACATCTATAATAATAACCACAAATTTGGAAACCCCAAACCCTAAATTTCTATCTCTCGCAACCTACCCAACACAATTTATACCTTGAAATGTATAAAATCTCTCCAACATTACCATGGCTTCAAATTTGCACCAATTCTACTCAAACAAGGGTTAAAAATAACCAAAGATCTATCACCTCCCTTAGCCACAACCATGTCTCTGATACCACTTGTTAGAAAATAACTAGGTTGATCAAATCATGTCCTACATAACCGTATGAGAGAAAATAATGCATAAAAAAATATAGAATAACCATAATGAAAAGATCAAAGACATTCTATAAGATTACACATAATATATCCTAAAAAAATATTATGAGGGAAAAACCTAACCTCCATAGTATCCACACTCAACGTATTACTTATTTATTAAATATTATAAGACATACAAAGTCTCCATGAATACTTCTAAAACATAAAACTCCTCCAATGCATCCTCCATGCATCCAAGCATAATGGTAATCATATAAACACACATCCTATGTCATGCTTCACATATGCACTCTTCAAGAGAGCTCAAGATAAATGGTAGCCAATCTCAACCACTAAAAATGTGATTTATTTTATAGATTCAAGCTCACATAAAATCACCATGTGGTATTGGCTAAACCATGTGTCTTAAGACCATGAGAGCACAAAACTATTTATCACAATTATTTTTTGGTACTAAGATTTTCCACTATTAAATATTCTTTGAATATGCAACCCACACATAAAATACCTAACCAATATTACAATACAACTCTACAAATGAACCCAAATAAATATTTAATGTGCCTAAACATGTTAGGATTTATAGGAAAGACCTGGAACAATCAAATAAATCAATTATAAATGCATATAACATAATAAAAATATTACACAAAAAAACCATAGAGATTTAATGTGGTTCACCCAATGTTGGCTATGTCCACAAAAATAATCGTCCAATATATTTTATTATCCAACAATATTGCAACAAGGTCTACAGTTACATGCACATTCACCTTCAGGGTCAATGTAGGATCATGATGAGCCAAATAGGGCCCTTAAGTAGCAACAAAAATACAAAAAAGCAGACTTAAGCAACTTCACATAAGAATTTGAATAGGTTATTAACATAATTTTGAAAATATGTAGGAATAGAATTTGTAACAAATTAAATCTAGTTTGTAAGCTATTAGGTCTTATTGGAAAAAAAGTAATTTGATTTGGTGAAAATTTAAAATTTCAATGTAGTAGTACATTAAAATTTGGAAAAAAAAAAAAGCAAGTGTTTGTCTGGCTACCCTAATGATGAGCAATTTTTTTTTGTGAATCTTTCAACATAAGTAAAGGACACATGCCTGGATTTGACAAATATATTTTTTTAAATTACAAGTAAATAATTAGTTATGAATTTTCTAGTAGGAATTTTTAAAAGTATTAAATACCATTTGTTCGACCACCCTAACTTGGTCAAAAAGTTATGAAAATAATTTTTTTTTAATTATTAAACTATAGTTTGTGAAGCATAGAGTGTGACACATCTTTCAGATTCAAAAAATGTATAACCCTTTTAAAGTTATAGATATTTTTCAATCAGCCTATCAATTAAGACTTTACACATAGTGCATGTAGAAAATCAATAATATTTACCTATTAAATTCAAAATAAAGCATATCTTATATCGGTAGAATGCTGACAATTTGTTGAATAAACTCTTTTCATTTCATCAAAATCGAATGAAAAAAAAAGTTGTCAGCACAAAGGATGAAGTTCGAAAAACCCTTGCAACCCCTGTACAAACATGTTGGGATGTTGAATTTTCAGGTTGGACACCCCAAGCCAAATCCCAAAGAAATATTGAAGCAAAACAGATATACATTATTAACGAATATTCAATAGAAACAAATATTCATTTTCTAAAGGTAAAAATGAATATTTGTTTTTTAAAGAAATGGATATCTATTTCTAATTTAAAAAATGGATATTTGTTTCTTAAAGTCAAATAGTGGATATCTGTTTCTTTTAATAAAAAATATTAATATATATAAATATCACTATAGGTTTAAATTTAACATGCTATAATAGTAATATTAATATAAATATTTATATATATTAAATATATTAATATATAACATAATATATGATAAATTAATGTATAGTAGGAAATATTAATATTAATATAATATATATTATATTTAATATAAATATTTAACGTTATATTAAATATAAATATAATATTAATTACATAATAATATAATATATTATAAAAAAATTATTTGATGGAAAGGGTATCCATTTCTTTTAATTAGAAATATTAATATATATAAATATCACTATAGGTTAAAATATAACATGTTATAATATTAATATTAATATAAATATTTGTATATTTAAGATATTAATATATATGATATAATATATGGTAAATTAATATATATACTATGATAAATTATTATATAGTAGGAAATATTAATATTAATATAGTATACATTATATTTAATATAAATATTATATGTTTTGATTATAGGGGAAAAACAAGTTTTGAATGGACTCAATACCATTTACAAACAAGTTTTGAAGGGACCTGAAACCCTCTCAAAGATGAACAAGCTACAAATGGATACAACATAGACAACCAACATCGAACCAACAACAAACCTCCAAAAGATCAACATAACTACCCAAATCTACACCAACAAAAAAGGTTTTGAAGGGACCCTTAAACCCAATACAACCAATAAATATTATATGTTATATTATATAGATATAATATTATATATTTAATAATATAATATATTATAAAAAAAACATTTGATGGATTGCTGCAAGGGAGTTTTAAATATTATATTTATTATAAAGAAACTACAAGGAGTTGAGAGCAATATATACATCTCTCTCACCTTCCCTCTATACTTTTGTCTATCTCCACTCACCCTCTCCCTCTCTACCTACATTTCTCTCAATCCATCTCACCCTACCTCTCCCTCCCTCCCACTTTCCCCCCTCTCCCTCCATCCCTCTGACTATAGATTAGTCTCTCAACTTATCCCTCCCTTTATCCCTCTCCCTC
>VDFB02321509.1:61403-78202 GCA_007258455.2 Sequoia sempervirens
CTCTCCCTCTCACACACACAACCTATCTCCACCCTACCCTTCCCTCTCTCCCCAACTCTCTCTGTACCTACCACTCCTACCCTAAATATCTCCCTCCCACCCTACTAATCCATATCTCCTTCCTCCCCCCCCCTCTCTCTCTCCCTCCCACCTTACCTCTCCCTATCTCCATTTATCTATCTATATTTTTTAATAATAATACAATATATAATATATATCAAAATATATTAAATATTACATTATATTAATATCTCATATATAATATATAACATATAATATAATATAAATGAAAAAAAGATGGAGCGGAGCATTGGTAGGAGAAGCTTTGGGACAAGGATTTTGAAATCCTTTGAAACTGATGGAGTCGAAGACTCTGATTCCAATGATGATGTTGATGGTGATTGGCTGGAGGAGGGTTGCTGGCGTAGGCTACTTTGTGCTGCGTTCTTCCCTCTTTGCAATGGGTTTTAGAGGCCTTGATTTTCTTTGCACCTGTGGTTTGTGCCATTATTGGCTTCCTGAGGATTGAGGAAATTTATGGATGCTATTGGTGGTGTGTTGGGTATCGACGTTGGGGCTGATGGGAGTCTTCTCTCCCTCTGTGCCTTGGTAGTGGTTCTTGGTACAGGAGTTTTCTACATTTCTTCATTATCTCTCTCCTTGGATGCCATTGTTTGGCTGGGAATGGTTGTTGTTGTTCCTGACGTGATGGGAGGAGGCATTTTTCCTCTCTGTGTGTGGCTAAGTTTTCCCCCCTAGTTTTTTTTGGCTTCCTTCTCGGTAGTGGGAGTGGTTATGTGTTGGCTACTTCTTGGCTGGCTAGTTGTTGAATGGGTTTATCTTTAGTCCTATTCGATGCAATAGGATGGAATGGTGGTTCTTATTGCTGACCTATTCTACCTCCTGCTTCCTCCTGTCTGTTCTTCATCTCTTTCTGCTATGCATCTGGAGGCTCAATTTTGGGGGGTTTTTATTTTCAGTTTGGGTGGGTTTCTTCTTATTCCCTCTTGGTGGCTTGGTGGTGTTTCCCTCTGGCTAGTTTTGAGGAGTTTTGGCTCGTTTCTAGCCCTAACCGATGTGTCGGGTAGCTTGAGGCTCTTTGTTGCTGAGTCTTCTCCTCTTTCTTGTCTTGGTTGGGTCCCCCTGCTCCTTGTGGGACTTGGATTTTCTTGCTCTTTCTGAGTCTGGGACTCTGTTTTGGTTGCGATTACCTACTTGGTTCCTCTTGCTCTTGGAGAGTTTTGGCTTATGGTGTCTCTCTTGTGGAGTGGTGGTGTCTGCTTTAGGAAGGTTATGTGGAGTTGCCTTTTTCTGGCTCTAATTGGCATGTTAGGGTTGTTGGATTCTATTGTTTGGCCTTTTCCATGTTTCCTTCTTGTGTGGGCTCCTCTTTCTCATTTGGGGCTTGTTTGCTGTTGCTCTCTTTGGGTTTGGGTCTCTAGTGGTCTTTTGGCCTATGCTTCTTTTTGAAGTTTTATGCTGCCTCCTCCTGGTCTATGGAGGAGTTGTTGTCTGGGTTTCTCATCTTGCTAGTTGTGTTTACCAAACTAAGCTTCTTGTAGTTTGGTGTTTTGGTGGCTTGTTGGTAGTTGTTTCTAGTCCCCCTTTGTTTGGGGTTGCAGATTTTTATGTTTGGCCTTTTAGTTGTGAAGCCCCCATATTTGGTGAAGTTTATCTTTATGCAGGGAGGTTGTTATTTAATGATGGTTGTTTTGGGGTTCTAATGGAAGATTCCAGTGGTTTTTATGCTTTGTGTGCTAGCTAGTGTTGGGTTACTGGTGGCTAGGTTTCCTCTATTGGCCCAACTTTATCTGCTCTTTGTTATTTGTCTTGTTCCTTCCTGTCAGCTCCTGAGGCTTGTGATGCTTAAGGAAGATGTGGTTTTCCTTCCTAATGAAGTTTGTTGCCATTGGGTGTTTCAACTTAAGTCTCCTATAGAGGGGGAGATTATTCCTTTTGAGGTGGAACCCTCTTCTATTGAGGTGAAGGTGGTAGCTATCCTGTTGAGGTGGAGCTTTGGTGGGCAGGAGCATAGCGGTTTTGGTGGGAAGGTGATCCATTTCTTTCTCTCTGCCAGAGGGGAGCCCTATCCTTTAGAGGTGGATGTTGGGATTGCTGATCATGTAGGATGGTGCTGCAGGGAGGTGAACAAGTTCTATGCTTTTCTGGACTCAGTTTTGGCTGATGAGCAGATGGTTTGTTGTAGATTGGCTGCTTGGGTGCCTAACTGTTTCAGGTGGTTACTGTTGTTTGTGATTAGGGGTCTGATGGTGTCTTACACCATCAAGCAAATTATCTTTCTTGGCTCATGGGTGACTTCCATGAGCAGTTGGTTAGCTGATGCTTGGTAGATGAAGGCGGGTTTTGTGAGTATCTAATTGGGTTTCTGGTCTCGATTAAAACTAGTTTGTTAAAGGGTCTCAGGCCCTTGCTTGTTTGTTATATGCAACGTGTGTAGTCATGATCTATCTTTAGTGGTTGATGTGGGGATGCTGATGGTTTATGATGTATTTTAATTGCAACTTTCCTTTCTTTGTTATGGGTTTCGGGCCCCATCAAAACCTATATTTTACCCTTAATAAAAAACATATAATATATAATATACAATATATAAAAATAATATAATACGTAATATATAATAAATGATATATAATATAATAGATATTAGAACATGTTAATACTGGTATGTTTTAAGTTCAATATAATAGATATCTATTTTATTTGCAAAACAAATATCTATTTTGTTCAATATGGGTACCCTTTTTTTTGTAAAGTATTATATAATATATAAATCTATAAATCTCGTGTATGTTTAAGTTGCATATAACGGATATCCATTTTGTCTACATATTAGATATCTATTATGTTTGACATGGGAGCTTGTTTCATTTGCGCAAAGTTTGTATTCACTTATACAAAAACAAGCTTCACAAAATGGATATCCGTTTTTCTTTCCAAAATGGATATCTGTTATCCATTTTGTTTGAGAGGAAAAAACAACCGAAATTTAATTTTGGGCATTCCAATGGTCTCTACATGCTCTATTATGTCGGGAATGTCATGATTCCTGCGTATTATAGAAAAAATTTCACTTTTTGAGCATTCTTTTACACAAAAGTTTATCATTTCAATAATCAAGGTACTTGTTTGAGTTGAGATAATGGGAATCAAAAGTCATTGTAAAGCGAAAAGGAAGAGGAAATACCAAGCGGAGGAAATCGAGGCAAGTAGGGAGAAAGATAGAGTAAGGAAAGAGGGTGGAAAGAAAAGGTATGTCAAATTCTCTTCAAGGAGCCTCTTTACCTTTAAATAAAATTGAAAGTGACCATGATATAGAATTTGAAAATATTGAACAAGAAATTAAAATTGAAACTTTAGAACATGAAATTGAGAAATAAAATATTGAACATGAAACTGTAAATGTTGAGCATGAAATTGAAAATTAAAATGTTGAACATGAAATTGAAATTGAAAGTTTTGAACATGAAATTGAGAAACAAAATGTTGAACATAAAATTGTAAATGTTGAGCATGAAATTTAAAATTAAAATTTTGAACACAAAATATGTGAAAATTTGCTTGACCAATATGGATATACAACCCAAGAAATTGAAAACACACTCATAATCCACTCGTTCATAGAATTGATGAAATCAGTAAGACCCAAGAAATAGTGAATCTCAAATATATCCAATTTACATAAGACAGGATCTTTGTGAATAAGAAAATGAATTGTAAAATCCATTTAATTGTAATGACTCCAATAAAAATTCTCAACATTCAAGAACCCCAAAATGGTTACTTCAAATAGATGAGAGCATAATACATAAAATTGATGGAAAATGGTCATCATGAATAGTTCAGTTATGGACTACCCATATTTTCAATCAATACTTTTCCAATAAGACATTAACCAAACAATGTCAAATTTTTATACAATTGCTAAAGTCTTACAAAATAAGACCATTATTAAAGAAATTGAAGATTCGTGTAAACAAGAAGTCTGATTGAAATAACATTATTTAAAAAAATATTTTTAATGCACTCAATTCTATTGGAAATACTAGTAAGGAAAAAGATAAGAGAGCTGCTCGTAGAGTAATAAAAACATATTTAGTAAGTAATCAATTAAGAAAGGCTCAATTGTTGAGGAAAACATGTGTTGACTTAAGGCTAAATTGTAAAATATTATCAAAATCACTAGCAATAAGATCAAGACTAGATAGTTCCCTTAAAAATGATACTTGGGCTTTTAGTGGTAGGCTTCCACGAGTTGATAAGAAGCTAACTATTAGCACAAAGGATGAAATTCAACAATTTTGGCACTCTAACTCTAGAGTATCACCAAATGTAAAAGATGTTTTAAAATTAAGAATTGGTGATCAAGACTGCACACCACATCCTAAACATTTCTTAGAACATATCCAAACAACATTGTACAAAATATTTTGTGAAACACATCCAAATTTAAAAATCTCACAAAGGGCATTTAAATCTTGTAAGCCATTTTATTGTTTGCCTCTTAAAATTCGTAATACATGTTGCAAATACCATGTGGAGTTTTCTATGTATCATGAACTATTATGCAATATTCATTCTAATTTTCATACTAATGAAATGCTACAAGAGTGTGCTGTAATGCAACTACCAAGATCGTCAAGGGATTATTAGATTTATTTCTATGTGCTAGAGGTAATGGTTACATTTTCTATAGAAATGATTGTTTAAATTAAAACCGCTTGCAATTTAGTGGGTTATAAAATTTTATATCATGTATACATGAGGGTAACGACTATAATTTTAGAAGAAAATGGTTGAGAAAAAGAGATTTGAGATAGTGAATACAATTTGAAGAGTGGAGGTGAAGGTTCCATATGTGAGTTGATTACAAGAGAGGTAAGTTTTTAGATTTTATTTCTAATTTTAAGAAGAATATTTTTTACAAGTATGCAAGACACAACCACCGGTCTACATGGTTGGATCAACAATTCAAGATGTGTAAATATTTTTTCCCGATTGGAACTATCATATTTGTAGTTGATTTCACAAAAAACTATACATTGCAACCACAAAATGAATTCAATCTCAATATTACAATTCAATTCAAGTTGCATTTTTGTTCACATCACATACATACATGCCCTTGATAGTACAAAAAAGAACATGAATATAGTCAGGGAGTACCATTTTTACATGAGTGATGATCAATCTCATTCATCAGAGTATGTAAAATACTGTTTTAACAAAAAAAATTGAGTTCTTGTAGGAAAAAGATATTGCAATGTTTCAACATCTCATTTGGTCAGATAATTGCACTGGTCAATTCAAGAAATATTTTATTGGTTGAGTAGAATGAATTTAGAGAGGAGTATACCTCATATTTGGAGCTTTTTAAACCTAGGCATGGAAAAGGGGAGCATGATGGAGTAGGTGCATGTGTAAAGAGGGATCTAGTTAAAGAACAACTAAATATTAGAGGTGGTGTTGCTTTCATTGATTCAAGTTCAATTGTTGAGTGGTGTAACTATGCATTGTCACAAGGAGGGACACTTGATTTAAAAGTGTGTAGGTTATTTTGGTTGGTTGATGAAGGTATAAGTGGGAGAGATATTGGATTGTTAGATAATCAGGGAAACATCAAAGATGTATTCATTTTGAATCTCAAATGTAAGTACATGTATTTGGACATGAGATTTATCTTATTTTTGTCAAAGTTGTATAAAATGTGAGTGGGATATTTGTGAGTCAAGTGAGTGGGTAGATACATGGATTCCATAATATCTAACCCCTTTATATGAAGCTCATTCATATTTAGTCAATGAAATGGAAACTTTATTTGACTATGACCATATTTTAAACCTTATACAACCAGGGCATGTTTATGTGGTTGCTGCACCTCATGGGAATGGAGAGAGATCAAACTATTGGTTGGCATGATGTGCTCAAGGAAAAAAAATATAACACAACCTATGACAGATGATGATGGGTTCACATATCCTACAAGATCAGTTGTTATTGCTAGAACTTGGTTGCAAACATATGTGATTAGAAAGAATGAAATTCCTACATTTGAGGACTTTGAGAAGCACAAAACCATACTCATGTATTCACACCTAGTTGTCGCAATGAATGTTAAGTTATTGAAGCATCATGCAAAACCAAGAACAAAAGAACTATAGATGATTAGTAATGTTGATCATGAAGAAATATTGGAAACTTTGAAGATAAGAGATGGACCCTTAGACACACTTGAGTAGTAGATCTTTTTTTTGTATGGGACAGGTATGATATTGTTCATCTTATTTAGATTCATGTTATTTCTATGGGTTGGATTAAAAGTATATTAAAATTTTGCATAAAAATTAATTGGTATATAAAAATGTAGGTTCTTTGGAGAACAAAGGTATATTTTCAAGCAATTTAGATAAATACAACCATGGTTGTGTTATGAGTACAATGAGGTAATGATGGTAATTCATCAGAATATAATTCATAAGTAGTGATTCTTAATCTTGCATCTATTTGGCTTGAGAGAATGTTTAGTTCAAAATTTGTAGTTCATGTTTCTTATGCTCATAGATTTGTCTATATTTATATACAAGTCTACTACACTCAATTTTGGAGCATGACGAGGTTACAATGACAATAAATCCACCATCGTTAAGTTTCAAATAGGTGTTGAAGATTGTTTTTCTTAACAATTCACTTGTTTGTATGTGTAGGTTTTTTGGAGAACAAAGGTATATTTTCAAGCAATTTAGATCAATTCATCCACGGTTGTGTTATGGTTACAAAGAGTTAATGATGGTAATGCATCGACATAGAATTCATAAGTAGTGATTCTTTATCTTGCATAATATTTGGTTTGAGAGAATGTTCGATTCAAAATTTTTAGTTCATGTTGCTTATGCTCAACAATTTGTCTATATTTATATGTAGGTCTACAATTACAATAAATCCACCATTGTTGAGTTTCAAATAGGTTAACAATTCACTTATTCATATGTGGGTTTTTTAGAAAATTTGAAGCAAACGAAAGGCTATTGAGATCAATAGTTATAAATTTTACAATGGTCACATATCATTCATAAGGTGACATCCACATATAATTCTTAAGTAGTGATTCCTAATCTTCCATCACATTTGGTTTGAGAGAATGTTCAATTAAAACTTTCTAGTTCCTGTTGCTTATGCTCAAAAATTTGTGTATATTTATATGTAGGTCTACTAGACTCAAGTTTGGAGCATGATGAGGTTACAATGATAATAAATTCACCATATAATTCTTAAGGTGAAATCTATGATAGAATTATAAGTAGTGATTCTTAATCTTGCATCATATTTAGTTTCTAGTTCATGTTGCTTATGCACAACAATTTGTCTATATTTATATGCAAGTCTATTTGTTTTTTGGAGAAGTGAGTGAGGACAAGTGGCTTCTACAAGGACAATGATAGGGATCACCTTAGGGAGCTAGAGATTATAATGGAATGTAGCCATATAGAGGGAAATATGATATGCATAAAATTTATACACTTTAGGGTGGGAGAGATGAGAATGGCATGTAACCATAGAGAGGGAAATATGATATAAATAAAATTTGTATACTTTAATGTGGTAGAGATTAGAATGACATGTACCCATAGAGATGGAAATATGACATGCATATAATTTGTCAACCTTAGGGTGGTGCTTAGATGTATTTGTACATGAGGACATGGAAAATATGATATGCATGTTATTATTTATACTGACATGATAGATGCGATGTTTTATGTGTATGCTAAGAATTCACATGGAATGTAGCTAGATTGATGATGAATATGATGCTTTATGTGTATGCTAACAATGCACATGGTATGTAACTAGATTGATTAGATTTGGATGGTGATAGGTAAGAAATTTCATGATGTATGTATGTATGCTCATGAATCTCAAGTGTAATATCATGTGTATGTATGTATGTTCATGAATTTAAAGTGTATTCTTGTTCATGTGTAAGTATCTCATGTGTATGCTCAAAAGGCTCGTAAGAGACTACATTAAAATAGTGCACTCTGATTTGATTAGGTGACTTTGAGAATGAAAAAATCCCTTCCATGGCATTTAGCTACCCACTTAGACATGTTGGTGCAATCAATTTTGGTCAAAGAAGCAAAAAAAAAAAAAATGCTTCTTTCCAAATTTGAACTGCTCTCTACTGACACTTTTTACGAGTTTGCATTCTAAGTTGGCATGGTCAAATGGTGTTGAGTTGACCAAAAATGAGAGAGGTTAATGTGGAGGGATGCCATATGAACTTGTACATGTAAACAAAACATTGTTAGGTTCCACAAGCTTTGAGAACCACTTTGTCATAGTTTGGAAATTTTTTACTCTTAGGGATCTTAAGAGACTACACCAGAATAATGCACTCCAAAATGATCATCTGACTTGGAGAACAAAAAAATCCCTTCCCTAGCATTTATCTACCCACTTGGACGTGTTGGCACAATCGATTTTGGTCCAGGAAGCACAAAACAAAAAAAAAATGCTTCTTTCCAAATTTGTACTACTCTTTACTAACACTTTTTGCAAGTTTCCATTCAATGATGTCATGACCAAACAGTGTTGTATTGAACAAAAATGAGAGAGGTTTATATGGAGGGATTCCATATGGACTTGAAAATATAGACAAAAAAATGTTAGGTGCCATGAGCTCCGAGAACCACTTCATCATAGTTTAACATTTTTTTGATCTTAGGGCTCTTAAGAGACTACATCAAAATAGTGCACTCTGAAATGATCAGGTGACTTGGAGAACAAAAAAATCCCTTCCCTAGCATTTATCTTCCCACTTGGACGTTTTTGCGCAATCGGTTTTGGTCTAGGATGCACAAAACAAAAAATATGCTTATTGCCAAATTTGCATTGCTCTCTACTAATGCTTTTTGCAAGTTTCCATTCTAAGTTGGCATGGACAAACGGTGTTGATTTGAACAAAAATGAGAGAGGTTTATGTGGAGGGATTCCATATGGACTTGTATGTGTAGATGAAACATTGTTAGGTGCCACGAGCTTTGAGAACCACTCCGTCATAGTTTGGAAGTTTTTTGCTCATGGTTTGGTATGGAGAATCTATATAAATATGACCTATAATGATCTCATTAATGGTGTCTTGGTCAAAACCATAACCATAATCATAGGATTATATTTTTGGCATCTTGGTTGAAGGTTTAGATTGATTTAATTTGGTATGAATGGGATATTTAGGCTTGATTTAATAGTTTAAGAATGGATTAAGGTTTGGGTTGGATTGATTGGGATATGGAGATATGGACTAAGGTTATTATGGACTACTTTTATAAAATTATTTTGAATATTTATTGATGAAAACATGTGATTTGTTAATGAATTATAAATTAAGTATGGTATGCTCTATTTCTAATTTATTCATGTTACATTATGAAAGACATATGTTGTTTACAATACATGCATCTTATGAAAAAACACTAAATTCTTTGAATGGTTAGAAAGTAGTGTATCTTGCATTTAACTCTTTTGAATATATGGATATCATGTTGCATGGTGTGCTTATTCACATACAAAAATAAAGCCAAAAGAATAGGTTTTCACATGTATTATTGTACCAAAATTTGCATTCCATGTCATTTGCTTTGATGCACTAATTTCAAAAGGAAAATTCAAATTGAAATATCCATCATTGCTAAAGGGGAAATCTAACTTTATTGAAATGATAAAAATAAAAATGAAACCATAGAGACTAAGGATATTAATGGATCAAGGAATCAAAGGGTAAAGGATGTTGCAGTTCTATTGAGACTAATGATAAAGGGATCACATTTGGTGAATTCACCCAAGACAACCAAATTTATAGTATAACATGAGTGAAAATAATATTTCATTCATAAAATATTAAAGTGCAAGATTGCAAGAAATCAATAGATATAACATGTTATTCATCATAGCTCAAACCTTATAAAGTGATTATACGTTAAAATTTTAAGCTTCAAAGTAGGAAAACATGCACTCAACGAACAAGATATATCAAATATCAATTTATATATATAAAAATGTAGAGTAACTGTGTATGTACATATACAAATTTGGTATATATGCCAACTCAAAATAATATTTGAAAAATGTGGCATGCCATCTCATGGTCTATATACAATGTATATCTCAAATAGCAATGCCATGTTAAGAAAATCCTAAAATTATGGTGGATCATCAAAATGTAGCCTCTTCACGCCACCTGATGGATGAGAATTTGGCTACAAAAAAAATTCAAACCACAAATTAGATTAATTAGCTCAATGGTAAATAACTTAGAATACTAAATAGAAACTTATCTACTATTTTTTATAACTTTCAAAGTCACATTTAATCACTATACTAAACTATAAATTAAAATCAAATTCAATTCTTCATTACCTCAAGCCTTTGTTTTTTTGCTGACAAACGTTCAACAAATGATGGTCCCTTAGGACGATAAGGAGTCCTAGCATATTGAAATGGTAGAGGATCCACATACATGGATGGGGGAATACTCTACAAGAAGAAAAATAAAATTGACAAAATTAATATATAATTGCTGACAAACAAATATAAACTAAACATATATCTACATATATATCTAGAAACTTATATATTTGCTAGATATAGAAAAACCACATACCTGAATCGTTGTTTGAGAAGAAATTTTCATTGATGTAGTAACATCAACTTCCTGTACAAATTAAACATGGCAAGAATTTGACACTACAAATGTATTCACATATAACCAAAATATATTTGAAATTGACATCTAAATCACTGCAATGAGTTGTATAAGTTGTAACTAAATTATTAATTCAATTAAAATTTAGTTCAATTACCTTAACTATGACTTGTTCTACAAATGACAGTCTCCGAGGCCAATCAAGTGTTTTAGTATATGACATGATAAAAGGTGTCACATCACTCATGTCTAGAGTACATTATAAAAGTAAAATAAGATCAAGATATAAATTAGTATCTATTTAATTAATCACAATTTAAATGATATACACACAATAAAAAGTTTTACATGTACAAAGAATTAGACCATGCCTAGGCCAAATTTAATGGCCAAAATAGTACCATGATGTACTTCTCTAATCTCATCTTTGGTCATCAATTATTCATTCCCACTTAAATATACATTAGTAATGTACTACTTGTTATAATAATTTTAAATGAAATTATGAAATAAATTTAAGTTTTACCTATACATAAGATTGTTGTTGCTGCTCCTCATCTCCAACTGTGGATGACTCTCCATCTATTCTTTCCTCACATGTCTCCACATATGTAGTACACATTTCTACCTCATCTCCTCTAGGTGGCACATCATACACTTCATACCCAACCATGTCTAGGGAGGCTTAGTAGTATCTCACATAGGACCTAGACATATATGATTGCACATACTACAATGATGAGGCACACAAATATGTCTAGATGTTGATGCTCCACCAACATCGACTGAACCACCAAGAGTATCACTATCAGGTACCTGGGCAAACTGTAAGGATTGTGTAATCAAATGACCAGTCAAAGAGTGTATGGTCAAGATACTATGCATTGTTGCATATACAACAATGTTTGGATGGGATACTTGAGGTGGGGGAGGAATACGAGGAGGGACAAAATATGGACCTTGTATTTAAAACATTTCCCTAGGTCTATCTTGGGGCATTCCCATACCTACTCCCTGAAAAATGCCTAAAATCAAAATAGTTGACATGTTTTCCTAAAACAAACTCCGCATATAATTTGTGAAGAAAATAAAGAGGGACATCGAGATTGTTGTTGGGTGGTTTATCAAACACCATCCACCAACGATCCCAAAAGTTTTTTTGGGTTAATATTTTGTAATCCCTTTATAGATTACAAAATAATGATTTCACCCATAGCTATGAAGAGATAAATCTCTCCTTTCAAAGATGGGAGGCTCCCTTCTTACTACTTATTGAAACAAAAGTAAACTATACCAAGCTAAAGTATTTACACTAGCTTTAACCATGTGGGGGGTGTGTTACATTCATCATTTTATCTTCTTTTAGAAAAGATGTTGTGGACACAAAAAAAGTATCCCTTTTTGCTTGCTTGATTTGGGAATAATTGATGACAAATTGGACTTAATGAGGCCTTTATTTAGCGTTGTGAGGTATTTTACACATCCAAACTAGGTCTTGGGCCCTTGCAAATTGAATAAAATGCATGTCTTGTAAAGGTGTTGTAAATAATTGTAAATGAATTTCACACTTTTCTAGACTCTTATTAAGCATTTAAGTCTAATATTATTTTAACAAAAAATAGCTTTTCCCTCTTCTTCTATAATTAAATAATTATTTTACTTATTTAATTATTCATTAGCCTTTTCTCTCTATAATTAAATAATGTTATATTTATTTAATTATTTATCCTTTCTTTATCTCCCCAATTAAATAATTATTTTTAATTATTTAATTATATAATTTGAAGCCACCTTTCTTTTGAAATAAATAAAATTAATATTTTATTTATTTATCCTATGTTGGCCACCTAAATTAAATAATATTTATTATTTAATTTCTCTTATCACCTCTTTTTCTATGCGAATTTTATCTTCCACCTCAAGTCTTTATCTATCCATGTCTTTCTTCTCTCAATTAACCTCCACCCTTGATTAAATTATTTTCTAATTTAATCTTGGCCCTTGATAATGATCCTTATTCTAGAAATTCACTTAACTCTCCTCTATAAAAGGAGACCTTTTTAACCCTAATTCATTAAGAATTTATTCATTACTCATTTGTCATTCATCATCTCTATCAAGTCAAGCAAGCTAGGGTTTTAACATCTTAAGTCATCAAGATAGCTTTCTAAAGCATTCAAGAGCAAGATTCTTCATCCATTGTTGCATCAATTCAAGATCCATCATCATGGAAAGTTTCTAATTACATTGTTTCATGTTTCATCATTTTATTTCATCATTTTGGTTTAATTACCTAAATGGGGTTTGACTAAGGCAAACCCCCAATCCCCAACAATCAACATTTTCTCTCTCTTTGTGTGTTTGCAGATTTAGGTACCTTGGATGGCTTGGACATGATTGAAGATTAGGTTTCAAACTTGTTGGAGTCATTTCCCTTTTGGAAAGGTCAAAACCTACACAAAAGATCACTTTCAGGCTCAAAAATTAGAGTTTTAGAACCAAACGCCTATAGGAATAGAAAGAGCAAACTAAGAGCTCTTGACTCCACTTTTGGATTTTCAAAAATTCAGAAGTGGACTAAGTCAGAAATAGTGGCGAATTAGTCCCACTAAACCTATTTTTCAATTTTTTTTTGTAGATTCAAATACCCATTTGGCTGAAATGGGCTCCAGAGCAGTTTCCCATATTTGGGAATAAGTCACTCAGCTTGGCGTAAGTGTCCCAGTTAGCCATAAAATTAGATTTTCTAGAATCTCAAAGACAATTACAATCTTCATTCTGTCCTTCATCAGTTTCCAGGTGCACAATTTCTGTTTAGCATCTTTATCTCGTTCTTTATTGCATTTAATCTATCATTCTACATATCACAATGTGTTTTCAAACAACTTGCATTTCTTAGGTTTAACATTAATAATCACCTTTCTTTTTCAAGTTTATTGCATTAAAAAATTAAATTTAGGCATATTACACCCCACATCACATCAATTTTTGAATGTGAACATTGCATTTTGGCCCCAGTCTTTCTCCTTTTAGGTGAAAAACCCTAGAAGGAGCTTAAAGCATTCGGGTGCCAAAATATTTGGTTACAGATGTTTACAATGTTTCACGGTAATATTCAACAATGCTTCTATACTTCTAATATTAACCTAAGCAGTAATCACCAATATTCTTAATTAAGCATGAGAATAATCAAAGAGTACCAGTATTTCTAAAATGATGAGTAACCATGAAACACACGAAAGAACAAAGTCTTTTTGTTGTCTTCAATGAGATTTCCACAGTAACAAGTGACGTTAGTTGGAGCACAAAGTCTTTCAACTCACTTCACAAAAATATTCATGCACCAAGTGAATAATCCCAAGCACAAAGTCTTTAAATTATCCTCCAAAAAGATTTTAAAATAACCATATCACCAGTTGGATGACAAAGTCTGTCAACTGATAATACCACCTATCCGTGAAGTGAATAATTACAAGCTCAAAGTCTTGATAGTTTTCCACCGATAAGCACTTTCAACACACAAAATTTCAAGTAAATAATATAACAAAAAGTTCATATAACTTATCTTGAAAGTCCTCTAATCGTAATAAAGAAACACCACTTATCCAATCAACACAAGAGAAATCAATAAGAATGACATAAGAACATCCCCACTCATACAAATTTGATTCAACACAAAGTTTGATACCAAAATTTCCTCCATTATTAATTGGAATTGATCTTGCAATTTGAACACAAAGTCTCAAAGTTGAGTCTCAATTTAGGCAGCACTTTGTTGCATAAGATTAAAGGTCCAAATTACAAAAGAGCTCTCTCATATTTATAGATGTGAGCCAAAGATCTAATGTAGGAAAAGTCTAACTAATTTAACTTATTCAACATTGGAGTCTAAAATTATTGGAGGACTTCATTGTTGTTACATGTATTTACAATTTTGGAAATGACAAATGACATGTAAATTTTCATACACTAATTACAAAAACTTGAAATCTAAACTAAGGCATGATCAACCTTCTTCAACATTCTTCATTAGGAATTCATCATGCTTCTTCAAGATCATTTGCACTTCATTTTCATTTAGCCCTGAAGTATGTTTGATGATGCCATGAGCTCTTGATACCGAATCTTTGACATTGTTGCAAGATTTTTCATGTCACCCAAGATACTATTTTAGGTTCTTGTAATGCTCACGTGCAAACCCCAAAGGACAACTATGCACACATTTTTTTTTTTATAACACAAAGTAAACATATAAAGAACCATTATACATTATTACATTACACGATAACATCATAAACATCTAAGTCCTTTGGGGAACGTGAGGTTATATCGCATAAAACCAACCCATAACGAAAGATTCAAATAAAGCTAAATAACTTAACTAACTTTACATCCATCATAGACATTAAAATAACCATTTGCAAGAGATAACATCCATACATTCATAAGCATAAATATAAATACATCACATGATACCAAACCATTATAAATCTCATAAATCATGAATAATTACAAGGGTGCATTTACATTACATCATCTTTTAATACATTACATGTTCACATACATGAGTTACATCAAAACCTCCCATACATGTGGGATAGATACATCATACAAGGAATATTAGAAATGCATTATGAACATCAGGTACAACTCTATCGGGAAGATGCCGTGTAGAATGAACGTTGATGGGGAACCCAACGGGTGTGAAGCACATTCCACCCGACCACGTGAGTTTTAGAAAAACCCACCCCTCGTGCTCAAAGGTGACAAGGAAATGACCACGACCAAGGATGCCAACAAGACTAGACTCCAAAAATAGTAACATAGTAACAATAACTCCAATAGCAATAACATGAGAGAATATAGATCAGAAATGAACAACAACCAAGAACCCATCACAATAACACAAGACCATTAAACACATCATAAATAAATCAAAGCCAACAATCATGATCCACTTCCAAAGGCAGGCAAGAACACGAAGCATAAGGGAAACTAGTGGAGAGTGTCATCGCATAGTCCTACATGGGTTATCCTGGCCCTTCCTCCTACATGAGGTGTCGACCCCCATCTATGGTTATCCTGGCGCTTCCTCCCTGCCCGGCGACCCGCCCGGGTGATATGCGAGCCGTTAACTTCCCTTGAGGATGAGGTAGCGACCTTTTGGCTTCGCAACGCTTACCGGTCTACCGGTGATGCGTGAAAGCCTAATGGATAGACAAGGTATCCAAGATTATCTTATTATATTATTACTACCCATCCCCCTAAATTCTTTTATTAGGTTTTCACTTGTTAATCTAACTCTTACGTGGGTTATCCTGGCCCTTCCTCCTTTTGAGGTGCTGGACCCCACGAAGAGCCACTCTCCTTGGAGACCCTAGAAACATATACAAAGCCAAGGGTTGTACCACATAAAATGAACATTAAATCTCAATAGAAAAAAAACATGCAAGGCATTACTCATCTCACTAAAAGCACATAATCGAAGTGTCAACAAAGTCCCGTACAACCCTTTCAAACAATGATACCAAAAAGACTTGCCACATTAAGAGCACATAACAAGAGAAACATCGACTAATAATAACTCAAGCCTCTGGAAGCCTAAGGTTCACAATATCCCTAAGCGGGTTCCTAAAGCAACTGGGTTCCCACATCGAAAAAGCCAAAGCTGATTTACAAGATAAGAAGATATAATAATTTACACCCATGGATATAATGAAAAAAAACTCCCAGATTCAACAATTCATTCTATTATAGTCACAATTAATTAATAAGATTAAACTCTCACTTTCAATAAAATAGTTTTGAAATAAAACAAAATAATAATTCTGATATATGTGATTTTGCCAATTTTTGTGAATAATTTTCAATCATAATAATAACTTCATAATCATAAAGGAAACTATATATCTATATATATTTTTATTTTATTAAATAAAACATACCTATATACAAATTATGATTATTTTATTTTATTCTGTTATTAAATTTGGGAGAGAAAAAAAATTTTGATTACAAGCAGGATATATATATATATATATTAATTGAATAAATAATAAAGTTTTCATTTAAATAAAGA
>VDFB02321509.1:78302-98068 GCA_007258455.2 Sequoia sempervirens
GAGGGAGGGAGATAGAGATAGGAAGTGGTATGGTGGGAGGGAGAGAGGGAGGGAGAGAGGGAGGGACAAAAAAAGGGAAGGAGGGAGATAGGTTGAGGTAGGATATGAGGGATAGGTATAGAGAGAGTTAGGGAGGAAGGGAGGGGTAGGTTGAGAGAAGTAGGGTAGGAGAGGTAGGTATACAAATATTTAGGGAGAGAGGTTATGTGGGAAGGAGGGAGATAGGGATGGAAGGAGGGAGATAGGGAGTGGTAGGGTGGGAGGGATAGAGGGAGGGAGAGAAAGAGGGAAGAAGGGAGATAAGGATTGATAGGGTGGGAGGGATAGGTATATAGAGAGTTAGGGAGGGAGGAGGGGTAGGTGGAGAGAGGTTGTGTGTGTGAGGGAGAGAGCCTAAGGGAGAGAAAGGGAAGGATGGAGATAGGAAGTGGTAGGGTGCAAGGGATAGAGGGGGGAGAGAAAGAGGGATGGATGGAGATATAGAGAGAGGTAGGTTAGGAGAGGTAGGTATAAAGATAGATAGGGAGAGAGGGAGGGGTAGGTGGACAGAGAAGTAGAAAGAGGGGGGAAGTTAGGAAGGAGGGAGAGGTAGGTAGAAAGAGAGGTGGGGTTGGATGGATTGAGGTAAGGTAGGTATAGAGGAAGAGAGTAAGTGGAGATAGAGAGAGGGAGGGAGGGAGAGGGAGAGGGTAGGAGGGAGGTAAGGGTAGGTAGAGAGAGGTAAGGTGCAAGGAATAAAGAGAGAGGTAGGTAAAGCTAGATAGAGAGGTAAGGTGGGAGAGGTACAAAGAGAGAGATCTAGTGTATGAGAGAGAGAGAGAGAGAGAGAGAGAAATGGGGGGAGAGAGAGGGAGAGGGAGAGGGAGAGGGAGAGGGAGAGGGATAAAGGGAGGGATAAGTTGAGAGACTAATCTATAGTCAGAGGGATGGAGGGAGAGGGGGGAAAGTGGGAGGGAGGGAGAGGTAGGGTGAGATGGATTGAGAGAAATGTAGGTAGAGAGGGAGAGGGTGAGTGGAGATAGACAAAAGTATAGAGGGAAGGTGAGAGAGATGTATATATTGCTCTCAACTCCTTGTAGTTTCTTTATAATAAATATAATATTTAAAACTCCCTTGCAGCAATCCATCAAATGTTTTTTTTATAATATATTATATTATTAAATATATAATATTATATCTATATAATATAACATATAATATTTATTGGTTGTATTGGGTTTAAGGGTCCCTTCAAAACCTTTTTTGTTGGTGTAGATTTGGGTAGTTATGTTGATCTTTTGGAGGTTTGTTGTTGGTTCGATGTTGGTTGTCTATGTTGTATCCATTTGTAGCTTGTTCATCTTTGAGAGGGTTTCAGGTCCCTTCAAAACTTGTTTGTAAATGGTATTGAGTCCATTCAAAACTTGTTTTTCCCCTATAATCAAAACATATAATATTTATATTAAATATAATGTATACTATATTAATATTAATATTTCCTACTATATAATAATTTATCATAGTATATATATTAATTTACCATATATTATATCATATATATTAATATCTTAAATATACAAATATTTATATTAATATTAATATTATAACATGTTATATTTTAACCTATAGTGATATTTATATATATTAATATTTCTAATTAAAAGAAATGGATACCCTTTCCATCAAATAATTTTTTTATAATATATTATA
Organism: Sequoia sempervirens; assembly: GCA_007258455.2. Lineage (NCBI taxonomy): Eukaryota > Viridiplantae > Streptophyta > Pinopsida > Cupressales > Cupressaceae > Sequoia > Sequoia sempervirens. The sequence continues at coordinate 79,992 of VDFB02321509.1, forward strand.
TTATTATGTAATTAATATTATATTTATATTTAATATAACGTTAAATATTTATATTAAATATAATATATATTATATTAATATTAATATTTCCTACTATACATTAATTTATCATATATTATGTTATATATTAATATATTTAATATATATAAATATTTATATTAATATTACTATTATAGCATGTTAAATTTAAACCTATAGTGATATTTATATATATTAATATTTTTTATTAAAAGAAACAGATATCCACTATTTGACTTTAAGAAACAAATATCCATTTTTTAAATTAGAAATAGATATCCATTTCTTTAAAAAACAAATATTCATTTTTACCTTTAGAAAATGAATATTTGTTTCTATTGAATATTCGTTAATAATGTATATCTGTTTTGCTTCAATATTTCTTTGGGATTTGGCTTGGGGTGTCCAACCTGAAAATTCAACATCCCAACATGTTTGTACAGGGGTTGCAAGGGTTTTTCGAACTTCATCCTTTGTGCTGACAACTTTTTTTTTCATTCGATTTTGATGAAATGAAAAGAGTTTATTCAACAAATTGTCAGCATTCTACCGATATAAGATATGCTTTATTTTGAATTTAATAGGTAAATATTATTGATTTTCTACATGCACTATGTGTAAAGTCTTAATTGATAGGCTGATTGAAAAATATCTATAACTTTAAAAGGGTTATACATTTTTTGAATCTGAAAGATGTGTCACACTCTATGCTTCACAAACTATAGTTTAATAATTAAAAAAAAATTATTTTCATAACTTTTTGACCAAGTTAGGGTGGTCGAACAAATGGTATTTAATACTTTTAAAAATTCCTACTAGAAAATTCATAACTAATTATTTACTTGTAATTTAAAAAAATATATTTGTCAAATCCAGGCATGTGTCCTTTACTTATATTGAAAGATTCACAAAAAAAAATTGCTCATCATTAGGGTAGCCAGACAAACACTTGCTTTTTTTTTTTTCCAAATTTTAATGTACTACTACATTGAAATTTTAAATTTTCACCAAATCAAATTACTTTTTTTCCAATAAGACCTAATAGCTTACAAACTAGATTTAATTTGTTACAAATTCTATTCCTACATATTTTCAAAATTATGTTAATAACCTATTCAAATTCTTATGTGAAGTTGCTTAAGTCTGCTTTTTTGTATTTTTGTTGCTACTTAAGGGCCCTATTTGGCTCATCATGATCCTACATTGACCCTGAAGGTGAATGTGCATGTAACTGTAGACCTTGTTGCAATATTGTTGGATAATAAAATATATTGGACGATTATTTTTGTGGACATAGCCAACATTGGGTGAACCACATTAAATCTCTATGGTTTTTTTGTGTAATATTTTTATTATGTTATATGCATTTATAATTGATTTATTTGATTGTTCCAGGTCTTTCCTATAAATCCTAACATGTTTAGGCACATTAAATATTTATTTGGGTTCATTTGTAGAGTTGTATTGTAATATTGGTTAGGTATTTTATGTGTGGGTTGCATATTCAAAGAATATTTAATAGTGGAAAATCTTAGTACCAAAAAATAATTGTGATAAATAGTTTTGTGCTCTCATGGTCTTAAGACACATGGTTTAGCCAATACCACATGGTGATTTTATGTGAGCTTGAATCTATAAAATAAATCACATTTTTAGTGGTTGAGATTGGCTACCATTTATCTTGAGCTCTCTTGAAGAGTGCATATGTGAAGCATGACATAGGATGTGTGTTTATATGATTACCATTATGCTTGGATGCATGGAGGATGCATTGGAGGAGTTTTATGTTTTAGAAGTATTCATGGAGACTTTGTATGTCTTATAATATTTAATAAATAAGTAATACGTTGAGTGTGGATACTATGGAGGTTAGGTTTTTCCCTCATAATATTTTTTTAGGATATATTATGTGTAATCTTATAGAATGTCTTTGATCTTTTCATTATGGTTATTCTATATTTTTTTATGCATTATTTTCTCTCATACGGTTATGTAGGACATGATTTGATCAACCTAGTTATTTTCTAACAAGTGGTATCAGAGACATGGTTGTGGCTAAGGGAGGTGATAGATCTTTGGTTATTTTTAACCCTTGTTTGAGTAGAATTGGTGCAAATTTGAAGCCATGGTAATGTTGGAGAGATTTTATACATTTCAAGGTATAAATTGTGTTGGGTAGGTTGCGAGAGATAGAAATTTAGGGTTTGGGGTTTCCAAATTTGTGGTTATTATTATAGATGTGGGGTTTAAAAGAGATTTCATAAAAGGGATTTTTCTAAGTGTTCACCATAGGGGTTTTATGGTGGAAGTTGCAAAAATCACATCCTAAAACAAAATGAAACTTTCCATTAGATTGAGAGGCCCAAGACATGAAAAATGACATAAAGTTTGATGGTTTTTAGTCACTAGGGCTTGATGCAAAAAAATTGAACCCCATGGATGTGGTTGTATGGTCAATTGTGTAGATAATAAAATTAAATTAAATTAAAATATATTTAAAAAGTATAATTTTTAAATTAAAAAATTAAAAAATTGAATATGTAGTTAGGTTTTCCACTAGATCCCTACTAGTGTGCCACCACTATGGGCCATTATTTCCAACCTACCACTAGCAGGCCACTTGGGCACTACTAAAAGTATAAACTATACAAACATGTTCCTTTAGGCACCCTTGTAGCCCTTGGAGGCTATTTTTCTTCCATAGGACCTATTTGTCACATATGATACCAAATTTTTGAATTCTTATAGACATCATAAATACTTCTCTAAGCAATATGTGGTGGTATTGCTTTAAGAATTAGATTTTTTCTATTTGTGTCAAAAATTTGTGCCTAAAGCTAACATTTCTCTAGAATGGTTAGCATGTGACATCTCAAGCATACATAATCTAAATTTGAATTTCAAATAGGTGATGTAGGGAATTTGTAGTGTTTTGATCATGTGGTTTCACTTGGATGAACAAAAAGATATTTGTAATTGTTAGAGCACTTGTTGGAGCCTAAGGTTTAGGGTGTGATTGTGTGAGAACTCAAATCAATTTATGGGAAAAATTGATGGGAGTGCATATTTTTATGAGCCAATATGAGGGTATAGTAGGTTATCATATTTGGTGCTCCTTGATATAGTTTTACAAGTATTTTTAGAGTGTGGAATTTGATGGAGAGGTACATGTTGGTACCTCATTTTTTGTGTCTAATTTTTCCCTCTTTTGCTCTAAAGTTCTACATTTTTATTTTGATTGACCCAAGTTTATAATCAGTACAAGAGATTATAAATGGGCCATATTTCTTAAAATTGCACATCTGGTGTTGTATTAGATCTCCCTTTTCATTTTTTAGTCAAATATCCATTTTGAAAAACAAAAATTTAAGTTTTGAGTATTTTAGGATTTCAAAGTTTTGGGTTGTTCGTGCTTGAACACCTTCCTTATCAATCCTAAGTCCCATTATAATCCTTCCAACAAATCGGCTAATTTTTTTTATTGCCTTGTCATATTTTTAGTGGTATCCATCCTTGCATGCATTTCTTATTGCTCCTAAAACCCCACCTAAAATCCTTGTGAAAATGGGTGCTACCACAATAATGTGTCTCACTTTTGGGACATCCTGATTTTTGCTTGAAATCACTTATTTTTAGAAAAAACTAATGATTTAAGCCTTGAAAGGTTCCATCTAAATGGTTTTAATTGAAGAGGGTTAGATAAGACCCTCTTAGATCAAACCCCCTTCGATAGAACCCCTCTAGTATTAAATCATACCCACAATGGAGTCTCCTTCACACCTATCACAATGTTGGAAAAAAAACACTTTTTCTTTACCTTTTGAGGGATTAAATAAAGTAATTTTACAAATTATATTTTTCAAGATCGTAGCCCTCAAAACGATCTTTCCAACAAGTATATTTTTTATATGTGTTCATTTTATCATGTATTTAATTTTTTATTTTTACTAAACATAGGTTTTTCACCGAACATCAAGCTCTTCATTCTATCGAGGTGGACAAAAATCAAAAAATACATTTTCCCTAGGTATTGATGTCCTTGTTTCACCAAAAAAAATGGACTTCGATATATACACAAGTTATGTTTGATGGCATGCACCTATGTCTACATTATAGTTACAATGACTTTAAAAATTAATTTGAAAAAATGTAATAAAAAATTATGAAAAAATATTCTTGCCCTAGATATTGATGTTGAGAATCTATATTTTAAAAATTAGAATTTTATCCTTTCTAAAAATAAAGTTATGTTTGATGACATAAATGTTACTTTTTGAAAATGTTGTTTACTATTTAAAACTAGTTATTAAAGGAGATGTTGAAAGACTCATGGTTTATTTCATATATATATAGAATCTACACACAAATTGACACAAATCACTAGTTCCCATCATCTTTAAATTCTTCACAATTTAGTTGCTATAGGTCTCAGAAGGTGAAGATTCAGTTAAAAGTGTTGATATAAATGTCCATCTTGGCTAAAAAGTGAGACACAATATTGTCATTTCACCCAAATAAATAAGTGTAAAAGTTATCATCCTTTTGGACTATTAGGGTTTTTAAGCATCCTTGATCCTCAAAGTTCAAATATTAAAAGTTTTATCTATTTTTTTGGTGAAGTTTTAGAGTTTCTCCTTCCGTCATACATTCATTGGCATCCCTGATTTGTGAAGTCTAAAATTATTTCAAAAAGGAATAATTCCTTTGTGTTTTTCAAAATTTTGGGCTTCATCTTCCATCTCTCCCTTGCCCCCTATTTCCTTGATTCCCTAATTCCCCAATCCCCAAAGTTTTAAACATAAAAGTTGCCAAAGTGCTAAATTTTTTTACTCTAGATTGTTGGGGTTTCCCTTTCCTTCATATTGTTCCTTGGTTTTCTTGATCCCAAAATTTTGAAAATATTTCAAAAATCCTAAGTCCTTTGCATTTGTCAAACTTTTGAACTTCTTTATCCCTCCATCCTTTTCAAAATTTTCATCTTGGTCATGCTTCCCCTAATAGTCTGAAATCCCATCAACCCTAGCATGAATTTACCTCCAAGTCCAATTTTAGGATTTCATAGTTTCTCATTCCAACAATCCTATCAAAAAATTTGGGGTATTTTTCCCCTCATCGCCTTTGGCATGTGAAGTCTCAAAACTTTAACATTCAAACAAAAATCCCTACTACCTCCTTGCACAACCTAGGACACCATTAATGGATTGAACAAACACTTGTAGATGGGAGATGGCCTCCCATACTCCTTGGGAATGGAAACTCATAGTACACTAAAAATTTAGGTTTAAAATATAACAAAAATATAATAGGAAGACATAGCCACCACCTGTAGTTGTACGAAATTGTGAATTTTTAGAGCCCTTATTCAAATTTGCATGTTTCCATTTTTGTGCAACTTTCAGAAGGATATATGTGATGAAAAATTAGTTTTTCTATTATATAAATCTCAAATTTCTTTTAAAAAATACCATAAATTTTTGGTATAAATAATAAATAGATACAAAACAATTTCTTTTAAGAAATTAATATAAATTTCAAACATATTTTGAAATTCACTACATTGTTTGAACATACTACTTTCAATAAGTGTTACATATTACAGCTAATTATTCAATAATTAAACTTACAAGTACATATTACAAGTTTCATAATGATGACATAAATTATAAATAATCATTCTTCAATTGCAAGAGGCCGAGCATCACGAGAGTACTTTTCCTCCAACCACAGACTAGAGGTTCCCTACACACCTTATATCAACAAGTAGCCCTACCCTTCATGAGGGTAGCGGATCAAGGGAATCACCAAGGTCACCATGTCATCTAAGAACTAGTGTTGTGTCTAAATACAAAACATTTGGCATTCGACTCAAGATTCCCTCTAGCTAAGTATGACACATCTAACTAAATTATAAAAAAAAAGCCAATATAAATCAATAATACAAGTGATGATTTTGGGTTAACCACATTAAATACTTAATAATCAAAATAAACACATTCCATGATGGATATGTGCATCATATATTTACACACTTCTATCTCAAACTAGTTATCAACAATTATACTTTCACATTTAAGTTCAGAAAATGGTTTAAATAAACAATTATATGCATATTCCCATCGAAGATGATCCTTATATCCATTTTCCATAAAACCATTAACATACATAATTCTTCCTTATAATACTCAAACATTTCCAATTCAAGTATTGTTCTTTTCTTTCAACATTAATCATATTTTTCTTTGATTTTAGATAAAAATAATCTATCCTTTTTCACATGTAAATATGCATGTATATATACTTATATATACATACACGCACACACACATATGTATATATACATATACATATACATATATATGTACATTTGCATCATCTTAATAGTATAAACAATATTTATCTATGTATATATATTTGTACATATACATGCATCCTATATACATATGTACCCATATAAGTACATTTATCCATTTATAATTTTATCACTGATAAATACATTATAGATAATAAGTCATAATTCAGACTAAAACATTATTTTCCTAACACAAAAGATAATTGTATAAGTCCTCTAGCCTTTAGCCTATTTCATGGTCAATAACTTCTATAAGATTCAAAAAGCATACAAACTTGCTTATGGTCTAAAAGCCAACAAGTATTCAATATCCTCCTCATATGTATCATAGGTTGAGAGATACTAGCAAATAATTCACATTATTCTCAATAACACTAGTCTATTTGGGGTTGTAAATATTAACAATGTTCACCACTAATATAGACCTAAAAAAGGTCGAACACATGTAACAATATTCACAATAATAATTTCTTATTAAGGGTCAAATAATGACAACATTCACAAAGTTCATCGACCTATCAAGGTAAAAATAATAGAATAGTGTTTACATTAAATAAAAACTTGGTTTAGGTCAAGTAAAATACAATGGTTGCAATAAACATAGACCAGTCAAAATAACCATACTAATGTTCACCATAAACACAAACCAATTAAAGGTTGTTTATATTAACATACAATGCATTCAATCAACACAAACTCGTCAAAGGTTGTATATATTAATATAATTGTGTTTACAATATCATAGACCTATTAAGGCTCGTATTTATTAACATAACAATATTTAGAATTCAAAGACCTATTAAAGGTCATATATATTAACATAGAAGTATTTGAAATATTATAGACCTATTAAAGGTCACATAAATTAACATAGTAGTATTTGCAATATCGAAAGCCTATTAAAGGTCATACATATTAACATAGTGCTATTTGCAATTATCAATAACCTATTAAAGGTCACATATATTAATATATCAGTAACTAAAATTATCACAAACATGTTAAAGGTCATAAATATGAACATAGTAATATTTGCTATTATCATAGACTTGTTAAAGGTCATATAGATTAACATAGTAGTATTTGCAATTATCATATACTTGGTAAGGTCATATAGCCATACCATTTGGACAATTTTGAGTGGTAATAAGTATTAACAATAGAAATTTTATTGTAAGATCTTACAGAAAAACATGGTCAAGGGAAAAAGAAGAACAAACCCAGCTTTCTTTTTAAAATTAAAAGTAGTGTATGATGATAATAGGCCAATAAAAGTTGAAGGAGAAAACTAGCATTCATATAACTATAGAAAAAAACCCTAGAATAATAAGTCTATAAACCCTATATTTTAATGAAAAGAGACCAACACTTTTATGCATTCCCAAGAAAAAATATAGAGAGAATGACCTATGACTATCATTCTTTTGAATAAACTATAAATATTGAGCATATGTTTAAGAACTAGACCTTTGCAAGGAAATCCAAGTTAAGGTTATTCCTAGCATAGCATATTATTTTTCATTTTTCCTAGTATATCTTGGATTAGGTCATTCTAAAGGTGAGTGATATAGTAGCATTATGTGTTCTTTATAGCTAGTTAGGAAATTATTGTATGACTTCAAAAATATAGAGCTTCTTCTTCCTTCTATTGCTGCAAATCTCACTTCATTCATTCCTTCTTTTGTTATTATCGCAACAACCCTAAAGTCTCTCCTCTTTATTATTGAAGGAAAATTTGCATTTACTCTCCACTTTGCCATATTCAATGGATAATAAATTGAGTTAATAGTTACTAGACACTAGAGTTTTATCTACATATTACTTTATTGTACTTCCACTTTTAATTTTGTATAATGCATTCAATTCCTTTCATACTCTCCACTATGTTGAGCCTAACCACTCAATGAGATCCCAATTGAAAAGAAAGATAATAATCATAACAATATCCACCCAGATATCTATATATCTATATATAAGTATAGATATCTACCTTTGTATCTATTATATATATATATATATATATATACATTTTTAGATACCTATATTTATTGTTTTACAAATACTCACAACTTGAGATATATACATGTATGAATATATATATATATAGATATATATATCCATATATTAGGTATTTTACCACTTATATTTATTTATATTTGTACATATATATGTAATTTTTTCATGAATGAATAATTATGAAATCTATTTGATGCAAAATCCTATCAGGCTTAAGACATAATGCCAAAAAAATAGCAAGATGAGAAGTAAATATCAATTACCAAGTCAATCATGAAAAATGGTGATATAGAGTTAAAAAAGTGAAACTAATATTATATTACTACGCAAGGTTTCATCACATTTACAACTTATGATGAATATCAAAATAATATACGTAACAAGGCATGACATTGTGTGCACGTGTGAGTTCTCATAGTTATGATGTGTTGACCATTCTCTTGAATCTACTTCCCTCTCTCTTGTGATGCTCTCCCCCCTCGTCTGGGATGGGGAAAACTAATTTCTTGCATCCACCTCATTGAAACAAGGTAGTTAGTTTAATAATAAATATATCATAACATAATATAAATCATTCACTAAGAATCATCATAAAGATAATCAACTCACATTCATATCTTTTCAATCAATATCTAACTGATATTTTCCTTTCCTTTCCTTTAGCATAAATACAATAGAACAATCACAATATAAATGTCCAAAAAATATAGGTTTGATATCATAATTTGAAACACATACCAAAGTATTTGACTTATTGTTAGTTAAAAATGACTTCCTCAACTTGATCCAAAAATGCGTTGTGACAATATATGTGTAGTGAATTTTATTTTTCAAGGGAGGATGAAATTTGGATGAAAGAGGGAGAATAACAAGAAAGATGGGTAGTTGAAAAACCAAAAAAATAAAGATATTCATAGGAAGCCCTAGGGTTTCAATTTCCAATTCTGGGTAAAGGTATGTTGGGATTGTAATGATTTGGGTTTGTCCCAAATTTGTAATAAATATATGTAAACTTTGTGGATAAAATTATTAAAGGTATAATCAACGTAATTGAGTGTCTCAATGTGTATGGTATATATTTCTAGATGTGTGTTGTTTAGTTTGTCAACAAAATGACTATAAAATCCTTGCAAAGACTTTGTAAGGTGTATTTTTAGCATAATAAAGGAAATATATGAGTACGCTCATGGACTACTTAGTAGACTCACTTAATATTTTTCAACCATTTATTTTTTCCTAAATGCATGTGTAGAGCCTAGCTTGCTTGCACATTTTGAAAGGCATGGTCTTTTGTGGTGTTTTGATTAAGGTATTGTTGTCAATAGATTTGCACCCTGTTGAAATGCAATATTCAGCAATCTACCGAAACATGGAAACCTCCTTCAGATGTGGGTGATCCGAGCGAAGAAGGAGTCTCCCGAGTGAGTTGGTTCTCCAAATGATTGATCCTATTCTAAATAATTTCTGAGGAAAGGGATAAAAAGATGTTTGAAAACTAAAACCTATGACTATTGATGTTTAACTTGTTATTTCTGGAAGAAAAATAGACTTTGCCACTCACAACAACCTCTCTATTACAATAGTTCTCACAATCTCATTGATATATGATTTCATCAATCATTTATATGAAGATTCAGAGACATCGAATACATCATATAACCTAAAAACATGAAATCCTGTACAAAAAACTCATAAAAGCAGGACATTAAGGCTTCAAATCTGAGAACACAAAGCATCAAACTGCTATTACCAGTCTTGAGACAAGAAAATGGAAAGAAGAACTCTGTTGTATTATTGAAACTGAACGAGTGCCAATCTGCCCAAACTGAGTACAAAAGGTTCACAAGCTCAAAAATGCATATGAGCAGGAACTGAAAATCTGACTGAGAAGGAGAGCTAAAAGACTAAGTCTTTTGAAAGACATAACTCTCAAGAAACACTAATCCGAGCTCAAAAAAAAGCTCAAGGAAAAAAGTTTCAAACTATCTCAAAAGCTGCATAAAAGCAGAAAAAAGCATACTGCTTTTATGATGAACCTATCAAGCCTCTAAAAATAGGCTGAAAAAAGCCCAAAAAACACCTTATCTCTCCAAGATAAGACTCAAATTTGACCAAGAGGAAAAGTCAACAATGAAATTGCTAAAAATAGCAAGAAATCATAAAACAATTTATAGGAGATTGCTTTACGATTCTTGCTTTACATCAGTGCAGATTTTAAATTTATCCATTTTTTGCAATTAAAGATTAAAAATATTTTGCAAAAAAGAAAACATTCTTATCTCTCCATTATAGTGCTTTGATTTTCTCAAAAAATAATAAAATATCAATATAATGATTATCCCCTCATCAAAACTCCAATTGATTTCTTTAAAATCAATTAAAACAGAAACCCTAAATAGAAAATTGGTTTCTCTATGAGAATACAAAACCTAAGTGATAAAACTAATCACTTCTAGATCATAAAGCAACCACCATGCATACCAAATCTTCAATTTTGTAAAGGCACAAGATATAAGTCTTAAATACTTAATATGTCGACCAACCTAGGCATACAAATTTTGGCCTCCAACATATATTAAACTTCAGACTTTGATTAAATATAATGCAAAGATATCCCATTCGAATTCCCCATGTGCTTTGACCGAATATTCCAGATGATGATAAGGTCGAAATAGGGCATGAGGAAAACAAGGTCAAACCCTAAATTATTTCATTTTGCACTCCACACTTGAAGGAAAAGAGCTCTGTTTGAGAGCACGCCGCCATGATGGTTGAGCTCGGCCTGAGAATCTATATGCTTGAAAGTCTTCACTTGCACCTTCCTGTAGCTGAACTCCTCAATGGGTAAGCTTATTTTGTCTATTATTCGAGCTCTCTTACCACTCACGAATAGGAAAAGCCATTAAGAACACAGCCTCTTCATGTTTACTTATCAATTCTCTTTACACTCCTGTGACTTTTCCCTATTTGGCCGACCTACTATGAGCTTGGGTTTCATTTGAAAGCTCTATGAGAGAGCTCGCGGGTTATGCTTTTGCTTCTGCGCACAAGGCAAGCTATTTACTCATAGCTTCTATGGCTTCACATTTTGCTCACTCTGGCCTTATGGTCGCGGCTAACATAGCCTCTGATACTTCTGCTTTGTATTTTCTATGCTTACATCTACTATGAGAGCTCGGCTGCCAATTAAGAGCTCGAACTCTTGGCTTTTGAAAGCTCTGTGGAGCTCTTGGTTGCGGCTAGGCTACTTAAAAATAGATATGAAATGGTAATATTTTTCCTTAAGCATGTAACTCTTCTTCACTCTTTAGAAACCTAAGGAGTCCCTCTTTTATTTTATGAATTTCTGGCCATGTTTAGGCCGCACCAGATGTATATTATAGAAAGCATTATTAAAATTTTTGGGCTCGACCTAAAACAAAAAAAAATCACCCTCTTGTGAAATTAAGAACATACCCGCATATGGGTATGATGAGAATTTGAACAAAGCTATGTTTCCTCCATTTTGAAGCTCGACCCAAAACAGAAAATTCGCATTTCAATGCTTTTGCTACTTTATGTAAAAACCCCATATGGGTTATCACTGCAACTGTATTTTCTTGCATTTTAAATGTAAACCCCAAAAATGGGTACTTGAGATTCAAAATTGCATATTCATTTTGTATGATTCTATTCATATGGGTTCGACCCAAATGATCAGTGGTCTATTTCAGACTTCTGAAACAAAAGAATGAGATGGGTATTTTTATATTCATTTTTTATCTCCTTGGCATTCTACACTTTATGAAAAGAATGCATCTCCATTGCATCACTGCTGAAAACCATCACATGGCTACAACTGTACAGAATTTGAATAAATTTGACAAAACACCCAGCTGGAAACAAAGAAAACTGATCATTCACTTGAAACCCCAACGTGGGTACTTGTTGTTTATTGTATCATTTTCCTTCAGAAACAAAACCCCTGTGAGAGTAACAAAATCTGTGTACTATTTGTATCCAGTTTATGGGCTCGACCCAAAACAACTGATGCTTTACTTTGATATTATGTTTGAAAAGAAAACTCACATGGGGAAGCTAGAAATATATCTGTTTGTCTTTAATATGTTCATGAAAATTAGCTCGACCACCATGGTTTCTTTTGCACTTTCAGTTGCAAAACTTAGACTTGGAATTCGTTGCTAAAACTGGGTTCGACCCCTCTCTTATTTCTGCATTTCAACAATTGTGTAAAAAAAACTAAGCCTCTTTAGCATTCAAATTTTTGACATTCAACACATAAGTGTTTTGAAACTTAGAAAAACTATGTCATCCCACTACACAGGTATACCACCATATGATAAGACTAAAATCTTGTTTAAAACCTTCTTGAATCTGTATTTTGCATTACTTAAATATCGAACTCATGCTGCTTTTCTTGAGACAGAACTTGTCATGGTTGAAATTACAAATCACAATTTAATCTACAACAAACTCCTGCTTTCTGTTTTTGTACTTATGCAGAGCTTTTAACTGAAACATTGTATTATTATGGACTGCACCTTGCTTGATTGTGTCAATGCCTAACTAACACCTCATAAATACCTTCTAGAATGAAACTGTTATCATTTCTTTGTCATTCTGGAACAATCCTTTATGACCTTGTGATTCTTAAAGTTGTATTTACTTATCAGTCAACTGGAACTGGTTATTCATTTGTCACTTGAATGCACTGTTTGTCTTTCGTACTCTTGATCTTCAACATGGTACTCTTCATGCATTTTTATGTCCCACTTAACAAACTGTTCTTTAAATCTATTCTCTTTCATGATGAAAAAGTAAAACAAAACTCTTCATTAAGGAATAATGTATGCCTGTTCATTGTCCTTGGCTATGAAAAGAATGCTGATGAACTGAACCTTGCATGACATATATGATCATGACGAACAAATAACACAGAATGTGAACTATGCAGCAATGTTTGACATAATGGTACTCAGTTGAATTAATTGAGCGAGTTAAACTCACTGTTCACCTGTAGCTTTCAGAAAACTTTTTCCTGATCGTTATGAATGCACAGTTGGTTTAGTAGCTTGATAAATAATTTTGTTTACTCTTTCAGTTGTATCTCGCTTCTTTTGATGAATATGATGATGTAATTTCTAAATCAGCCCACTTGAATGAATAAGGGCAGCATGCCGAGCTCTACCCTTGTGGGAACCCATTTTTCTCCACATGCTCGGTCTTCGAATAATGATCAGCTCTGTGATTTTCCCTATACCTACACAAGGAAACAAACAATGTTAGCATAAAAAATAGAATATGATGATCATGATATTTCTCCTTCAGCTCATCTCCTCTGCACTTCTTTGATTGTTTCAATGTATGACTAATAGTAGGCTGCACTATTGTGGGTGACTCATATAGGTTACTTCTTAATCGACCCCGACATCCCCTCTTTCTCTTACAAATTCGACGAGCTCGAGGAGACAAAGGTGCACCATTCATCATCAACCATCGGCCAAAATAGGCAATGATGATTATGTCGTTTACTTATGTGATTTTCTTTCTCGCATCTTCCATAGTGTAGTGTATTATTAATGGTGCATTGACAGTCACATCCACGACTTGTGTGGATATTTGATTTCATCTTTTATGCTTTTCATTTGAAAAGAAAATGCATTCCAATGCAAATGTTGTAATATCATTCTGATTCTTGCAATCAAATGAAGCCATGTAAATATGAATCTTTTCATGAAATAAATGAAAGCATTTAAAAATGTTTGTTGTTTATATGCTCAATTTTGTACTTCATTTAATTCTTGGAACATTGAATAGCACTCTGAGATTCTGATCTCTCTTTTAAATGCACAACTGTCACTCAATGCATAATGATAAAAAGCAAACAACACTCAAACATAATCTACAATTTCACCTTAAGATATAACATTGTTCAGCCAGCTCCATCAATCGAGCTGTGGCAAAAAATTGGTAATAGGTATCACCTTGGTTTTAGTTATTCCATATTTTGTATGAATTAAGAGACTTTCTTGCCCAACTAGATAAAGGAACCAATTTATTACTGGCTCCTTCTCCCCATCATGCTCTACATACTCAAAACAAATCAATTTTTAAAGATCTTTTAATTTTATCCTTTCTAGTGTGTTCCAACTACCATGTTTAAATACATATAAAAACATATCAAGTTATCATGAAGCATATTTTTAGATACCCATATTGTATATTATCTTCTCTAATAAGGTTCTTGACTTTGAATATTTCAAACCAACATATAGGAACGAAGTGAAAACCAAAATAAGGGTGCACTATGTAGTGGGTATGGTTTATATTAGGATAAGTGTTGTGCTTTTATGGTGATATCTATTGCAACACTTATGAAAACCCCCCTTGGTTTAGAAAATCCAGAAGTGAAGGTATTACCCATTTCAATAATTAGTCTTGATTTTCCCAACTTGAACATAGGTTTTTTGGATATTCTTCCCAAGTTTGACACCCCTAGCACTTGAAAGACTATCTAGCCTTAGGGATTTGTGAGCTATAACCTAGATCACCAATAGTACATATGTTGTCTTCTATTTTGAGGACATGATTTATACATGTGTGAGACTAAAAGTCTCATTTTATTGAGAACTTAATGCAAATACAATGATGGTGATGATTATGGTGTCATGGATATTCATGTACGTTTGAGCATCGACACAACATGATCATGTATGCAATTGATAGGATTGATTTATAATATTATATTAATTCATGATTATATTTAGTGGTATATTTTGGTTTTATGAGGTTTTTATTATCTCTTGGATGCTTATTGTTAGAGTAGTCATGCATTAGCTAATAATTAATTAAGCTTTAATTGATTATTAGTCTAATTTATTCTCATGCACTTAAGCTAAACATAGGAGTTATTTATTAAGTTAACTAAGTGTTTTCCTATGTTAACTGAAGTGAGCTATTATTAGATCATTTTGTCTCATCGCATGTGATGTTGAAACTTGTCCTAATCTAATCCTTTTACCATTTAGGGTCGCTCCTATATAGCACTCGACCCACATTATATTATCACACTGGAGATTTTCTCTCAAACTCTCAACCTTTGAGGACTTTTGCTTTCCTTGAAGATTCTTGAGGTTCTTCTATATCTTTTTCTTGTTGAGGAATATTGAACATATTGTTTGCATATCTCTTGTGTGGAAGGTGTCTTTGTTCGTTGTTTGATCCTATGGCTCATGTTTTTCACAATTATAACATTGTATCATAGTCTTGATTTAGCAAACCCCTTCTCGATTTATGAAGTTTTTTTCTTCAACAAGGGTAGCAGGTTTCATATATGAATCCCCTTTTCTTTTTTTTGCAAATTTTGGAGGTGGGAGATTTTAGGTACATTTTGGCACAAAAATAACCTCACCATTGGATTCAAAGTTATCAAAAAAGTTATATTTTCCTTTTGCTTGGCTTGATTTGGACTATTGAGGTCAGCTCTGCAAGGGTTTGAAGCAGTTGCTTTATTTTTCAGATCCAGAGGGTAGCTATGATATTAGTGCATTTTGGCACGAAAAGGACCTTGCTATTGGATTTAGGAAGCCGATTCCATGAATTTTGACTATAAATTTTCCCTATTTCGATGTCAAGATCTTCTAAGGAAAAATAATTTTATACAGAGGTCGTACAATCCTTGTACAGTTTGCACGTAGATTGAGAAAAAAATAATTAAAAGCTTCGTGTAATTTTTTTATAAATTTATGATTTTTAGAAATTTATTTTAAAAAATTATTAAACTATAGGGTTTCAAAATTATTGGGTGGCATACTAGTTTTTTTGGGGAATTAAATAAAATGTAGTATTTTTATGGCACACACAGGGTACACCTGTTATCGCAAGTCCCTATGGGCCCCATTATACCTGTTGGTGGCCATTTACTCCATCAGCGGCCCTTTCTTTAACATCGACGGCATAATTTTTTTTGTCAGGCCCTTCAAACAAATTTTCTAGTGTTTTTTAACCCTTCAACAGTTTTCCAACTAGTGATCGCCTTTTTTGGCACGATGTCCCTTTCTCAGCCACTGTTTAGACTTTTTTGGCATGACATCACTTTTTTTTACCCCCTATGCTTTTTTTCGGCAAAGTTCTTAATTTTTTTCGGTGACGAGCAGAGAATATTCTGAGGAACCTTTTTTCAAGGGGTCGATATTTTTTTCAGTCTTAGGGAATATTCTCAACATATTCTTGCTAATGTCATGTTGATGTTAGCATGACATCATGTTGAAATCAACATGATGTCATACTGACATCAACATGACGTCAGTCTTACAGATGACCCCTTGCCCCATCCTAGCCCTCCATTTGGCCTCAGAGAGTAGTTTTTTCTCTTTTTGACATAATGTGGGCATACAAAGTCGAAATCAGGCAAACGAGATATTGTCAAAAAGCTAGTTCTGCCAAATTTCTAGTGGTGTGGGTCTCGTCACCTTTTTTTTGCTTCTATTATATTTTACATCCTGTTGAAGTTAGAGGTGTTGTTTTCAGTATTAAGCTCATAACTTTTGAGCAGTTTCTCTATTTTTCATGATTCCATCAGTGTTGGAATCGTCTTTCATAGATCTTCATAGCCATTCATGCACTTTTCTAGATTTCTCACTAGGTACATTTTATTCAGTATTTTGTGTTTTCACACTCTGGTGAATTACTTGGATGTCTTAGCTCCTATGAACTTTTCGTTTATGACTTGTTTTTGGCTGTTTTATATGTATTTCTAGTATTTTGTTCTATTTGGGCATTGTAGACATCTTTTTCATGCACATTCTCTTTTGTAGATGCACTAAGATAAAGTGTCATTCTGGTGTATATGTTTTGGATATTTTGCACATCTTGTTGTGCCTTTTCTATTTGAACTATGCTATAAAGTGCCATGAGGGGGTTAATGTTTTCCTTTGGTTTGCCATCACACCTTTGTCTAGTGAGTGTTCCTTTCACAATAGTAGTGAATCCTAGTGATTCTTGCCTCATGTGTGTGTGCCTTAATTGTTGAAAAAGACAACTAAGAGGGGGATGAATCAATTGTAACAATTTTAACCTTTAAAACTTTCACCAAAATTTACACTAGTACAGAAACAACATGTGACTGAAAAATCTACCAAAAACTACTTATAAATGACTAAACTTGGTCACGTGACCATTAGTAGTTTATTGTCAGTCATTTATAATGCAACCAAATTTGTGACTAAACCAATTTTAGTCATTTATTAGTTGTTTTGATTGATCGATTTGCTAGTATATTTATTCGTTAACTTATTCATTGATTTAGTCATATATTTAGTCATATTATTCACTAAGCTTGGTCACGTGACCATTAGTAGTTTATTGCTAGTCATTTATTTAGTCACTTGATCAACTTGGTCATAGAATTAGTCATATTTATTCACTGATTTCTATCAGCTAGTAGTATATTTAGTTATTTGATCAATTTGGTCATATTTATTCACTGATTTCTATCAATTGGTAGTATATTTATGTTGGACTCAAGCAACACTGAGAGGGGGGGTGAATCAGTTTTGTGCAATTTTTAACTTTATTGATCCATTCTCTCAAGTCTCTAAAACATTCAATCAAAATAAATATGCATGAACAAAGAACAATAATCCATAACACCATAACACAGGGATTTTTACATAAAAACCCTATTAGGGGAAAA